>JAVTVY010009018.1:0-48954 GCA_036873755.1 Hanleya hanleyi
GGACACAAACAAAGCTCCGGGCAAGGTCACGGTTGAGTTATCGGGGAAACAAGCTTCTATATTAGAGGAAGTTTCCCGTCAGGGTGTAGCTATTTCATCACATATGGACTGGTTCTTGACATCCATTTCCTCAGTGATTGAGAGGCTAAAATCATCCTCAGTGGCCGCTAGCATTCAAGAAGAAATTTCTTTGCTAACGGACTTCAGAAACGTTGCCTCTAATGCTAATGCAGATCAATTAGCTTTGTCAGCGTATAATTCTGCTATGCTGGTACACCTAAGACGTTTGGCTTACTTGCCAACCATGGTGAACTATGTGGTCTTAAGGACTATGAAGGAGCAGTCACCAGCATCTTCTCTGCTGTTTAATGGAGTGTTACCTTCTCTTGCTGATCAAATGGCTAAGGCTAAGACTGACAGCGATATAAGAGCAGGTACTTCCGGTTCCGGTAAGAGATCTAAAGGATCTTCTTCTGGTCCGCCCTATAAGATTCCCAAGCTTTCTGTACCTTCATCATCAGGTCAGACTGCTAAGGATTCGGGTAATCAGCAGCAGAAATCCCGAACTAAGAAACGCAAAGGCAAGTCTGGTCCGGGTTCGGCTAAGCAACAGTCACGTCGGTGATGTTCCCAGCCATGTTGTGGAGCTCACAGCATGGCGGAACCACGAAGTGTCTCGCTTCCCGGTTCCGCCCGACTCTTCTCTTCCGGTAGGCGGAAGACTACAAGAGTTTTGGCGGAACTGGCAGTATCTGGGGATGGATCCAGCGGTCATACGTATTCTACGGTACGGATACCGTCTGGAGTTTATTCTGGACCCCCCATTAACTGTTGCTCCCAGAATGTCTCGTATTCCTATACGCAGACAGCACCTTCTAGAATTACAGGCTTCGGTCGACAAATTAATTCAGAAGGGAGCAGTTATAGAACTCCTGTCGTCAGATCTGACCCCGGGGTTCTACTCTCCGGTGTTTCTTGTTCCCAAAAGAGATTCACCGGAGATGCGCATGGTCATAAACCTGCGCACCTTGAACAAAGTCTACCTGCGGCGGCCTCCGCATTTTCGCATGGAGTCTTTCCGTTCAATCAGAAATGCTCTGACCAAAGGGGAGTGGATGACCTCGTTGGATCTCAGGGATGCTTATTTGCATATTCCGATCCACCCCGCCTACCGGAAGTTCCTCAGATTTCAGGTCGGCTCTCGCCGGTTTCAAATTCAGGTTCTTCCGTTCGGGTTGTCCACTTCCCCTTGGGTTTTCACCAGAGTGTTTCGTCCGGTAGCGTCCTTTCTGCACAACCGCGGAATCAAGTATCATTTCTATCTAGACGATTCCTTGATCCGTTCCATGTGCAGGGACCAGCTCCATTGCGATACGATGTTCGTATGGCACATCCTCGAATGTTTGGGTTATCTCCCACACGAGGTCAAATCGGAGCTAACACCGGCCCAACAACGTACCTTTCTGGGGGTATCCTACGATACCAACCTGGCATTGGCACGTCCCCCACAGGCACGCTGGCAGAAAATCAACGAACAGATTCCTCTGTTTCTCCGATTTTCTCGTCAGTCGGCCTTGACCTTTGCATCACTGATCGGCCTACTGACCTCCACTCAGGATGTCACTCTGAGAGGTCGACTGCAACTGAGGCCCTTAATGAGATTTCTAAATCATCATTGGGTCAGGAGGTCACTGAATCCTATGATTCCTGTCACAGGGGATGTCAAACGTCACCTTCGTTGGTGGTTAGACCCCCTCAATGTGATGCAGGGTGTGACCCTTCTTCCGTTTCGTCCAACTTGTCACTTGTTCACGGACACTTCGATGAAGGGTTGGGGGGCCCACCTCGACTCCATGTCGACATCCGGCTTGTGGACTCCGACGGAGGCTTGCTCCCATATCAATGTCTTGGAACTCATGGCAATTATTCGTGCTGTTCAGACTTGGTACGGCGAGCTCCGGGGTCAAACAGTTTTGGTCGCCACCGACAACACCACGGTGGTGGCCTACATAAACAAGCAGGGAGGGACTCGGTCGCTACTCCTACTGGAACAGACCGAGATCCTACTTCACATGTGTTGGCAGAACAACACGACGCTTCGTGCCAGACACATACCGGGACACCTGAACGTCTTAGCCGACACATTGTCTCGGAAGAATCAGGTGATCTCGACCGAGTGGCAATTACACCCGGACATTCTATCTCGGGTTTCCCAAATCTGGGAGATGCCCCAGATAGACTTGTTTGCCACTCGGTTGAACAACCAACTGCCACTGTACATGTCTCCGGTCCTCGATCCAATGGCAGTGGCAGTGGATGCTCTATCTCAGGATTGGACGGGAATGATAGCTTACGCCTTTCCTCCCGCTGCCATCCTTCCTCTAGTTCTGCAAAAGATCAGGACAAATCCTTGTGTTCTGTATCTAGTGGTACCATGGTGGCCGGCTCGTCCCTGGTTTCCAGATTTGCTAGAACTTCTAATAGACGACCCCAGGCAACTTCCGTCTTGGGGAAAGCTATTGCGACAACCAAGGTCGTCGATTTTCCATCAACAACCCAGTCGCTTCAACCTCCACGTGTGCAGGTGCTCCGCAATCAACTCGCTCAAGCGGGCTTTTCGGCGGAGGCTGCCCGGAAGATGGTGTCCTCCACTAGGGACTCCACTTCAGACTGCTATCAGTCGAAGTGGGCCATCTTTCAGCAGTGGTGTGTCTCTCGACACATGGATCCAAATCAAGCCTCTGTTCAGCAAATAGCGGATTTTCTCCTGTATTTGTTTGAGGATCGGGGTTTGGCTCCTTCCACGGTGGATGGTTATCGATCGGCGATTTCTAGGATCATTACTCTTTCTACCGGTATAAACCCGGCGAGGGATCCTAATCTTACTTCCTTGATCAGATCTTTTAGGATCTCAAGACAAGTTACTGCACCTAAGTTACCGAAATGGGACTTAGCATTGGTTCTGCGGCGATTGGCTCAACCTCCGTTTGAACCTTTATCTTCAGCCGATTTGAAGTTTTTGTCTTACAAAACTGCCTTTCTGTTGGCTCTCGCATCTGCAGCTCGGGTTTCCGAGTTGCATGCTATTGATGCGAGAGAGATTAAGCATGACAGGACTTGGTCCTATGTTCTGCTTACAACTTTACCAGAGTTTGTGGCGAAGAATCAATCCCTCTATGATTGTTCATCTCAGGAGTTCAGGATCCCAGCTCTGTCAAATTTTTTGTCGCAAGGTCTCGAGGACGACAACTTATATTGTCCGGTTCGAGCTCTTGCAGTGTATGTTAATCGTTCCAAGAACCTGCGGGCAGGGAGGAGACGGTTGTTCATACCTTTCGGACCTCGGAGCCAGCAGGAGATTTCAAAAAATACGATCTCCTGGCTCTCCAAAACGATTAGAATGTCTTATATTGGGGTGTCGCCCACACAGGCAGGGTTAGTAAAAGTCTCCGCTCATGAGATCAGGGCAATAGCGGCTTCTTGGCCTCTGTGGTCCAATAGGTCCGTGACGGATATAATGAAGGCCTGCTACTGGCGCTCCAATACCACTTTTGCGGCATACTACCTTAGGGACATGACCGTAAGCCAGGATGATGTCTACTCGTTGGGGCCTTTGGTGACAGCACAGCGGATCACCAGGGCCGGGGCATCAGGGGCGCACTAAGAACTTAGTGTTTTTATCCTGTTTTTAATGGTGAGTGTCTTACTATTCCACCCCACATTTAAAAAAGGGGGGGGGGCATGTTGGACTCCTCCATTTTAGTTGGCTGTTACACCGACGTTCCATAGGTTCCTCGGTGCAGGAGATCCCGGCTGTAGAAATTCCAGGGTTTTATGTTCAGGGCAGCATGGAAACCCTGGAACCAGGCTGGAATCCCTGGAATTTGGCTGGAAAGCATGGAAAACATGGAAAAAGTTCATGCTCTCACAAAAATAACCCTGGAATTTCTTGTTGGGCAGGCTGGAAAACATGGAACTAAACCCTGGAAAACATAGAAAGCATGGAAAAACCAGGCTGGAAACCATGGAACTTTGGACTTATTTTCAACCAAAATGTTGCAGGAAATTGGACTTAGAAAAATTCTTGACAAATAGAGGCTGGAAAACATGGAATCTCTGGACTCTGAAAACTTTTCAGTCAGAAAGAGAAATTCAGGATTATCGAGGAACAGCTTTGCCTTAAATATATTGGACCACAAGGAATGTTAGCCCTACTGAAAATCAGACCAAAATTTCAGTGAAATTTGGTGAAAAGACCAAATATCGCATTATTTCAGTAATTTCATCAAATTTCAATGAAATCACAGTGAAATCTGCCAGTTTAATCTCACTGAAAATTTGGTGAAATTGGTCTTTCAATTTCACTACAAATCTCACTGAAATGCATGGAACATATACAGAAAAAAAGTGATCTCAATGAATAGTGCTGCATATAAAGACAAGAATGAAGAAAATAAATGAGGACCATTTTCTATAGCATTTTGTGACCATCTGCTATAAAATATACTTGATGTATTTTTACCAAAAATGTAAATATCTCAAATTACTTGCAATTGAATGTAGAAAGCAAACTTTATCAAAATTATAATTGCACAATGTTTTGCTCGTGTTCATTTAGAAATAATCAATTTATAATGTATTAGACAAACTCAGCAAGAACAACTGCATGCTTTTGTTCTTCTTTATCTCTTTAAGAGTTGTGATTTGAGAAAAAAATGACTTGCCTTTCTCATGAGTGAAAGCAAATTCATTGGGTTTGTTTTTTGTTTTTGTTTTTTTTAGAAAAGCAAATTAAAATTATAAACTCTAAAAAAAATTAACTTTAGTGAAATTATTCCACTATCCTTCAAAAACATACATACATTTTTTATAAATATTTTTTTGGTTATTCTTTGGAGTAATGTCCTTCAATTGGAATAAGTTATAGGAAATATACAGTTTCTAAAACATTTTCCGAAGGATATTCTCACAGGTGTTGTCTTCCCTGCAGGTGGTGCTTTGATAGTTTGCCTGTCTGTCTTGTTGTTGTTGCAGGATGATGCAACTCGCGACAAAGTACAATGTACTTGATAGTACATCCATCCATCTGTTGGTGGAAGAGGTCAGAAACAGAATACTACTGCTGTAATATGATGCGGATGATCTTTTGGTCAATGTTCTGCTAATCATCCTGTTGTGCTGAGAATTTTTGCTGGGAAGATTATGGACATTCATCAGCCAATCGACTGATGTCCCGTTCTCCTCCTGCGGAGATGTCTCGTGCTGCGAGAACCGCCAATTTCAGACCCCGATTTTCGCTGTTTCGGTTATTGACCGGGTTTCGTTTTTCTTGTGTTTCTGCAAGGATTATCTATATCAAAAATGGACACTTTTTTATAACAAATTCAACTGGAGTTGAACAAACGTATGGGAAACCATGCACGACTGCCAGTGTGAATCCTGACCAAATGTGCTTCCAGAACAACAACAACACCACATCTGGTAAGTTTCAAGTATTTCAAATGTTAATCAATAAAGTTCTGTGGTTTTGTCTTTTGTAAACCCTCAGAGAGAGCCTCTGGGTGATCACTAAGAAAATGGGGCTCCACCCCTGTGGAGCCCCATCTTTGACTGAGGGTCACGTGTTGAGATGGGAATGTCCAGGGCTTGTCTGAATTATATTCCTCTTCATCTCCCATCAGCTAAACTACCAACACGTGCACTGCTTATAGCTCCAACATTTAACTTCAGGTGAGAGTTCAACTTCCCCAATCTCTGATTATGCATTATACTTTAGGATACAAAGAACCAACCATACTATCTATGAATTACTAAATATCTGATAATTATTCAGATATCATCATTTGTCTGTTTCATGGAGATCATCTCATCTCTCCATGCTTTGTACATACTGTCCTATGAGATCAGCTCTCTTGTATTGCATTAGGATGGAATCTCTTGTAATAATATAGCCAACTAGTTGAAACTGTCCAAGGCACAATATCTTGTTGATATTCCAAAACAGTTTGTTGAAAGTAAACATTTAGTTGCTATTATAAGAAATCTGCAAAATGGTTAATTAAGCCTTTTAATGTGACACATACATCTAAACTTGAAAACTGTTTCCAGATTTCAGTAAATCTGTAAACAAAATCATTGCCTTTGGAAATATTTTTGAATTAACTGAACCAGATTTCTTTGCCTCTGGTTTTTGGGCATTTTAATGCATGTCCCCATGCAGTCTCCCCCTGTGTATAGCTATCTGGTGGTAAACGGATATAATTACATCCATCCATTCACCACAGCCCAGGCTATAGGGGCTTGGACATTTGATGGAAAACATGTGCCGCCTTTATGACACTGGTGGGGCCTCTCTCTGGTTTTATCTGTCACATGACTAAACAAAATGGCAGCGACCATGACATGATGTAAACAAACCAGCTCACAACAACACAATGTTGTTAGTTGACTTCAGGCCTTTGTTTATTTTATGAAATTGATTTCAGCCTTCAGTTGTAATAGTAATATATTACCAGGCTACATCCCGGTTACATTTTATACATTTTAGTAGAGACTCGACAAATGAATGAGAGTTAAAATTGGATTGATCCCCCACCTAAACCAAATACAATCCTTAGGTAATTTAGAGGAAAATTAACTGAATCCCAACATAAACAGGACGGAAAATGTGTGAAAGCCCCACCCTCTAGGTCATATAACTTGTTGTAGATCCCCAGGTAATCCTCATCTAAGATAATTCGCTTGAATCCTCCTGCATTAGTTCCTGAACATTTATTTCCACAAATTATGTAGTCAGAATATTAATATATATTTTATTTATTTGCATTTTATTTTCAGGTAGGCCTGTATCAGTGTACACCTGGAACATAATCAAAGTGTCTGGAGTTATGATGCAAGACATTGATCCATATTTCTCAAAGACAGAGTGCTGTGTTGAAAGTTTACCGAAAAGTAGGAAACACATTCATATAAGACATTGACAAAATAATTATATTGTTGGAAGGATAAACGTTTTTATATAATTGCAACAGTTCTGGTTTTGTTCTCTTCATGATTTAGAGGAATTGTAATTTGATATTCTACCCAAATCATGAGATGAACTTTTTATTTAATGGCTTCTCTGACCTTCATAATGGCTTCTCTGACCTTCATAACGGCTTCTCTGACCGAAATGTCACCTGCCGAAAGTTTGTTTTCACTTTCTTCCGAAATGTCGTTGGCCGGAATGTCGCCTGCAGAAATGTCGCAGATTTGTTGTCGGCATAGCAGTGAGGGAAGCAAGACGCTATGACTTTTGTTTCTGTGATTAATGGGCAACTACTGAAATATTTCCTTGATATTTTGAATTAAAATTGCCCTCTGAGAGTTCAGCTACTGATTATTATTCGTTGAAATTTAACATTGATACATTAGGTAAAATGTGGCTCCAATATATGATGAGAAGATTGTGGATATAATTATGAACTTGAAAACAAATAATTATATTACCTCGTTTAATACAGCATGTTTGACAGTCTAATTTATATTTAATAGAAGAAGCTAAAAAGAGAGACTTGATAGAGGTATTGAAGAATACCGAGGACTTTGGGCGTCTTGTGTCAAATTTACTGTGAAGCCCCCACTGAAGAGGATTGAATCGTTACTGTAAGTGGGAACAAAGAATAATAAATATCCAAATCGAGTTCAACTGACCAGATAATTCCAACATTCAACAATTTGAACAAAGTTGAGATTGTGAAAGTGAACAATACCTTGTGACTAGGATCCATGAGAAAAATAACTTGGTTTTGGCATGAATGATATTTTACCCCTCAGCCTGTAGGGTTGCAGGGTCTTGTTTACATTCGTACTATTCAGCTTGTATCACTGACGTCCCTTACTCTCCTTGCCCCCCGCTGATTCACATCGTCTAGGTCACGCCTCTTGGCCATAAAGGGGCGCTTTATCTGGTTACCCAATCGCTGTGCCGTAATGGCTCGGAGGTATCCAGATTCCTCATCCACAATTGGCTACCTCACACTCACATTCTGAACAGACAAGGTCATGCCTTCATGATAGTGAGATCACGACTCTCGCATAATGTGGGAGCCATGCCAATATTTTGACATCGACACCCACTCTTACCGCATCTCTCAAAGGAACTTTCCCCGTCTTTATTAACAGTCAACATTCAATTCAAAATCTGAAACAATTGAATGGTGTCACAGTCTTTACGTTACCATGCAATGTAGGCAGCTTGATCTCCTTATTTACTCATGACGATACAGAGTGGTCTTATCAGTGGAACAACATTTACAGGGAATTATTTGTTAATTATTTGAAGGTATCAGTGAACAAATGTTTGCAATCAGTTGACGAACCTTACTAAAACAATGGAGGAAGTTATCCAAATATCTGTTCACTCTTAACTCAGAAATTAAATTAATTAGAGCTGTTTTGCCGTCCGTTTATTGTTAGTTTTGCCGTTAACGACATATGGATTCAATAGGGTGAAATGAAGTGTTGTATTCCAAAAATTAGGTCAAATTCAAAGGTCAAAGATCACTGTGACCCCAAAATCAGGAAATGATTAAAAATAACATGTTTTTGTGTCAGTAGATACATTAGGAGGACACGATGTGAACATACCAAAATGTAGGTCAAGTGACCTAGTCAAGGTGACCCCAAATCATGAAATTGTTAAAAATCATGATTTTTTGTGTCCACTGAGAAATTACGGGGAGACAATTTGTCATCTACCAAAATTTAGGTGAAGGTCACTGTGACTCCAGAATAAAGAAATCTTTGAAAATACTTTTTTTTGTGTCAGTAGATACATTAGAGGGACATGATGTAGCACATACCAAAATGTAGGTCAAGGCCGAACGTCGAGGTCACTGACCCCCAAAATTATGAAATTATGAAGTTTTTTGTTGTGTCCATTGATACATTGAGGGAAGATGATGTGTTGTGTACCAAAATTTAGGTCAAGGTCAAGGAGAGATTAAGAACAGAATTTTTTTTTTTAAAACCAGCCTCCTTCCCAGTTTTTCCAAAGTTTGTTACACAAAACACAAATGCTATTTTGGATGATCATAGAATCAATTTTGCTTTAATTTTTTGGAATATTCTCTCTGCTAACATTTAGGTTACGTACATGTAGTCTTGGCCAGTTAGCATAGATTAAAAAACTCCATTTTATTAAGCCTGAACCAAAAGCAAAGGTGAGTAGCTCCATTTTCATGAATGGCTGCGTGTCTGTTGCTCTGCTGGCAGTAATAGTACAGATTGTATTCCGTGTTTTTCTTTATTTATTCTTGCAGATATCGTAGAGGGTCAGTTCACAAACATTACTCCAGTCTGAGTCATGATTCAGGAATGCCTGAGAGACGTGCTGAAACCCAGTGCTAGTAGGGAAGCGGGGGATGATTCCACAGAATAAAAGTTTAAAATTAAATCTGAAGTATTTTGAATTATTTTCTTTTAGATTCCGTGATTGTGTTTACTCATCAAGCTAAATGTGATCCTGGAGAATTTTCCAGCGTCGGCATGGAAACCCTGGAGAATTCTCCAGCGTCGGCATGGAAACCCTGGAGAATTTTCCAGCGTCAGCATGGAAACCCTGGAGAATTTTCCAGTGTCAGCATGGAAACCCTGGAGAATTCTCCAGGCTTCTCCAAGGAATACCCTGGAAACCCTGGAGAATTTTCCAGCCTCTAATAAAACCCTGGAAACCCTGGAGAATTTTCCAGCCTCTACCATGGAATCCCTGGAAAACATAGTCCTTGAATCCACAATTTCAGATTCCTGGTAGGCTGGAAAGGAGCATGGAAAAAGCATGGAAATGTGTTCAAATACTCCAGCGTTTCCAGGGTTTTCAAAATTCCATGGAGATAACATGGAAACCCTGGAAATTCTACAGCCGGGATATATTAGGTGAACATTCTAATGATTCACTGGGGCTTATCTCTTAGGAATTCCGGCAGTCCTGTCCCTTTGGGATTTTGTTCAGCCTGAGTTCCAAGGCTGACTACCTGTTTCTCTGCTCATGCGTCTTCCCGTTTGGGTTCTTTTTCTCCCGCCATCCGGGTGTGGTATTCTACCCATATGTCAGTAAGGTTGGTTTTTATTGCGTAAAAAATATAAAAAATTTACAAGTAATTTTTACATTTTTAAGCTAAAAACCTACCTTACTGACAGGGATTGTCCCGCCCAGCCTCCCCGCTAGGGACACTACCACGAGGTGTAGGAGAGGAAGTGCATGGCCTAGGGATAGTCGCGCATGGGCAGTGGCACAGGATATACTGTGGGATATTTCATTTTCTTTACTTGAGTAGGGGTGCTAGGCACTATACCCATATGTCAGTAAGGTAGGTTTTTAGCTTAAAAATGTAAAAATTACTTGTAAATTTTTTATTTCTGGAGCATAACTTGACAACGGCTGATTAGATTCTTCTCAAATTTTGTATGTAGCTGCCATACCATGAGACCTAGCTCAGGATGTTGCATATGCGTCTACAGGTAGTAAGTTTAATATTTCACTTCCCATTTACTTCCTTTTCCTCTTCAATATGGTTATCCAGATGACAGTAATTCGCCTGTCTGTTGCAACAGCCCATTTCAAGTCTACACGGTTCTAGTGGTAACAACAGTTAGGTAAAACACAATATGCCTGCATAACCCCATTCTCAACAATCATTATTAACATCAATTTTCTGAACAATCCATTAAACTCATCTGAGTATCGTCACGACACATGCATAGACAATCCGTTAACCGCACTCCAACCGAGCGAGGTCTCATTGTCAACTAGTTACATACTGTGCCGCCACTCATAACATGTATACTTATATTCCTCTACAAATACTCGTCAATTCCTATCAAATGTGCATCCGGGGGGTATCTTGTAAGCATGCTTACTGATGAATTCCACTGCCACAATCCCATTCAGCTTACTCGTGAAACGTTAACCACCCCCATGTATCTATGCCCTTACGGGGGGTATCTTGTAAGCAGCCTTACTGATCATTTTGATCAAATGTGTGCATCCCTCAGACTATGCTCTAGTTTAGAGCTGTTGATTACCCTTTCCTTGAGTCTTTACCACGCAATTGATCCTTTCAGCTGCTAAATGTTACTTTATTAATAATATATTATCGATTCCAAATGATTACCAGCCGCAAACGTCGAGGAAGTACGATTTAACGGCGAGAAGCGCGGTCTGCCTGGGCTAAGTGAATACGTCGCTATGCCTTGCTTTAGCCCACGCCATAGTTGTTAGGGGCCGCCGCAAAGGCTGCTGGGATACCTCTGTCTTCCAGAATAGGCATGTATCAATGAATACTCACGTGGATGTTTATGTTCACATTTTGAACAATAGCCGTGCATGCGCAAATATGGGTGGGTGCCTTTTCCCTTCCAAATAAAAAATGTGGGTGGGTGGGCTGCTATGATGAAAAAAAAAAATGCTTCTCTCCCAGGTTGTACTGGACATTTATTTGCTGTGCTTGGTGGAGGCAAGGAGAATTAATTTGTATATATTGGTGGTTGGGGTGTACAAAGTTTCCCTTCCTGGGGGGGTACATCTTTTTAAATGGAGGAGCCCTTAGTAAGTTTACTGAACCAGTCTGTCCAAGTTCTGTGTTGGGTTATTGGATCATCGTCCTTTTTTCGGGGGGTTCCCAAAGAAAAATTATTTCAGCATTTGATAGTAAAGCAAATTGCAGTAGATTTGCGTCCAAATTGCATATAGAGTTGTGTCCCTTTCACATATAGAAATGTGTGGCAGTGCCTCTTACAATAAATTGTCTACCAGTTTAGTTTCCAACCTTAAAAAAATACCACTAACTATCGTTTTCAAGCTGTGTGTTGTTATATGCCCCAGAATCTTCCTATACTACTGATTTAATTGTCACAGTCATTGTTTCTGATGCTGAAAAGTTGATTTTATTTCATCGTTCAGGTATAATATTGGTACTGATGTAGACGGAGACCTGTTGTTAATTGTAAAACCCAGAAACAGCTTCTGGAAGGTACCTACGAAGGAGTTTAACCGCAAAGTGAGTAAATCTGTGACAAGATTGTACTTTTGGGGCATGATTTTCTGTTAACATTTCATGTGCCAGTCTTAATAAATTTAAACTATCCCAGTTCAATTCCTAGTTTATGTTGCTGTAGAATCTCAAATAATAATGGTATTCAGCAATGTCCTGATATCCTGGAATACCACTTGTTTTCACACCCCAGGGCTTCCATTCATTCACAGTCTGGGTCACTTGGGGTAGTACATGTCACAGTCCTCTTATGCTCAATATATAAGAGAAAAGTCTGGTGCATTCACAATCTAGCCTCATTATTACATGCCTCAATAAAGTGCAAATTCAGATATTGCATTCCCAACCAACCAACCAGTCAGATTCTGTGATTGCCCATTCGTCTGTTTTGGTCCAGGTAACCAATCAACTGACTGAATGAGCACTTTTGGTTTATATTCTGTCCGTCATATTGTGCAAGCCTCCCATTGCCAAGGTAAATGACAAACTAATATGTGGGTTATTTAGGGACGGTATCCAACCAGCGTTTGCTGTTGAGACGTTTTAAACGATGGAAAAAAACGCTCAGCTACTACACCCATCGTTTGCACCATCGTTTTTTTTGTGTAGCAAACGATCAAAAAAACCATCACCGTAGACTGCCGAAGGTACCGCTGTCGTTCGGAAGAAAACGTCGTCGTTTGGAAGAAAACGATTGTCCGCTGACAAAAGACGATCGCAGGTGTTAAGCTGCGCATAAATACACACTGGGTGAACAGGCCGTGCCTTAGGTCTCAACTGCGCACATGTGTAACAAAATATAGCGCTATCAGCGAATGTGAAAACGGGTTTAACACAGGGGAAATAAATTACACTTTAATCGCCTTCCGCGTTTGTTTTAAAGGTTTGATTACGAGAAGTCGCTGTTTGTGTGCAAACATTTTCTATGAAAATGACAACCATCTAGCTGTGATAATGGAAGTGTCACGTACGCAAATAAAACTGAATGGTTTAATAACACCCTCCCCATGTATGCACGGCGTAAACAATTTCTTTGAATAGGCCGGAAAAGGTAATCAACAGATAACTCTGCCGATATCTTACTGATCTGAATTATGTTCAGTTATTATTTAACTTAAAGGAATACCCGTTTCAAAAATATTTAGGTTGATAAATATTTCCTTGTTATTCAGGGCGATACGGAAGTCTACCGTGGAAAAATGGTGTTGATTCGCCTGGAAATTTTCGCGATAATGCCGACACTAGGTTTTGATCACTTTCCTTGAAAACGTATGGATGCAATAGAAATCTGAATAAATATTTTTCATCGCGAGTATTATGGGACCATGAAACTATTATATGATTTCAGCGGTTTTCTTGTAATGTTTACCGGAAAACGTGTAACACGATTTGCGGGGAATTCCACTGAAATTCGCCCACTTCAGAGCACGTTTTAATACCTCACTGGCAAATCGTGTTACACTTTTCCCAATAAATATAACATGAAAAGAGCTGAAGAGACAGAAATGATATTTATATTTTCATGATCCTATAATACTCGAGATAAAAAATGTATTTAAATATTTTATTTTATGAATGCGTTTTCAAGGAAATTGATAAAAAAAAACTAATGTCGGTATATCGCCGAAATTTCTCGGCAATGCGCTGAGACAGATGTATTTTTTGACAACCAATCTTTTATTTGAGACTTTATCGAAACAAATCCAAATATTTGATTATCGGTGTTTTATTTATTATGGTCAACTTAACGCACTTTTATTCTACATTGCAGATTTGTTTGCTCCATGGACATATTGAAACTAGAGGAATGACCGCCTTTTCTCCGGATATTATTCGCATATCCACATATTTCTTCGTTATGTTTATATTTTGTTGTAAGATTCTAACCAATAAACATATGATTGTGCAAGTCCCATATCCCTATCCAGCAGGACTATACGTGGAAGAAACTAATTTCCGGTGAGCATATAGGTAAGAATCCTGCTTGATTAGTAAACAATATTGCCAAGCTGTCAATTTATTGTCTAGCCATAATAATAGTAAAGTGATCAGCTTTTTTGTCTGTTCTATTGGTCTACACACAGCTTGACTTTCGAGCCACGAAGGACGCAAGAGTTACTTCCGGAGGCGGCATCCACGGGCATTTGCTTTATTACTACCATAATTCAAATAAATGGACGTTCACGGGAAGTATCGCTGAAGGGATTGTTCATTTCAAAGACATTATTAAATAAAAGGCAACAAGTGTCTTTGATTTTATACGTTTTGTTTATTCACAGTTGCACATTTCCGGGACAGTTTTAATTGATCACTCCGGGCTCTAAATAAGCCATGCAGTTTTGTTCCATGAAAAATATATTTAAGTGCATTTCTGGAAGGTTGGACATATATGATCTCATCTTTAGTACTATACACATCGTCTTTCACATCCAGCTTATTTGTTTCTCACCACAACCGATACTTCATTCACTATGGAACAACATACAGGAAATCAAGGTAAGTTCACATAAATTTTATTACTGATCGTATGCATTGCATTGTTGGAATAAAATATTGTTTAAACCAATAACAAAGAGAGATCAACAAATATGCGCTATGAAGAGTAATAAATGACATGTGAGAAATTGAGGAATTAACACGGTGGGATACAGCCCATAGCAAATTAAGAAGTAATAAACAATGGTTATTTTGATTACCCACTCGAATCCCAACGGCGAAACAAGACTAGTTAATTCTTGTTAATTACATACACGATCTCTCATAACTGGATCGACGATACCAAGTGACAAAATAATCTCTCTGTATGAAAATGTCATGCGGCGTTGCTCTAAAAGTTGTAAATGTACAACCACGGGTATCCGACTTCTATCGAAATTACAAACTTCAGACGAATAGAGTACTCATCACGTATAGATATTTGCAGATGTAACTTTAAAAGCTTACCAAACAAGGCGCGCTTCAAAAGCGCAAATTGAACAAAAACAAAATTATGAGTTACACCATTAGAAAACCGTTATCTATGGTGAATGTCTTGTAAATTTCTGCGCTTACGCATCGTCCTGAAAGAGAAAAAATATACGCATTAGATTGTAATGTTTCACTCGACATTTATCTGTAATCAAACGTAATAATAATTGTTAAAGTAAAACTATGATCATCTCATTCCAAAAATTACAAATATTGTCCATAAAACAAATAAACGACTACCAGGTGTTAATTTTTGTTGACAAATTTTTCAATCATACAGACCTAATTCCAAACACTTTCAGATCATATTTTTCAAAATTATCTGTTGTCCACAGGTACCCAACTAGACAGGCTAAATTAAATTTATATCGCGATTTTTACTACTCAGACTTATAGTACTAAAATAAAGGGTCCCAAAATATGGAACAATTTACCCTCTCAGTTAAAATCTCACGTTTCGCTCTCATTATTCAAATCGAGGATATAATCGTATTTATTCCTGGAACATAATTATACATCTATTCTGTTTGCCGTCTGTGGAAGTTGGAAATTAAATTTGTGTTTTCGTCTCACTATGATAGAGTTTACCGCATATTATCATCTTTGTAAATATAATAATTATTTTGGGATAAAACAAACCCCTCGGGGTTTTCATCCCGCCACTATTATATTTTGTTTACTAAACATTATTGTTATGCATGGTGAAATAAAAATCAAATCAAATCAAATGGTAATCTAGAACTGACTTTTTTGAAGCCGCATTCCAAAATGCGCAAAGCCCGTATTCTGCAAAATACATAAGATTCGAATCGCACGTTCATAAAACGATATCATGGTTCCATAATATTTTGTTTATTAACGAATTACACCGTAACCGATTCTAAGATATAGTCAAGCAGCACACGTATAGCAAAAATCTGGAGAATAAAAACAACATTAATTTGTGTTCCGTTCTCATAATCCGTTTTTCACGGCCTCCAGCGACACAGCCGTTGTTGTTGTTTTTGCGTCTGTAAAGCGGGACTACTTTCGAGCCCATCGTTTGCCAGGAGACTTTCAATCGTTTGCTAGAAAACGTCTGCACCTTTGTTCGAGGTGTGAAAAGACGACCGGCACCCTTACCGTAGATTGCCGGAGATTTCCGGCGATCGTATTTATCAGACCGGCGTTTTTTAAAAAACGATCAACTCATACACCCATCGTTTGCATCGACGTTTTTTTTCATCGTTTAAAACGTCTAGCAAACGAACGATGGATGGATACGGTCCCTTAATTATTTGTCAGTGTGAATTTCCTTATTCGCTTCTATGATGAGATTTAATGTTAAATTTTGCCTTTGCAGATATCAGGTGTGCATAATGTTGATATAACGTATGATGCAGGAGTGTTCACCACATGTAGGATCTGTGAAATGGTAAGATGACTATAAATTTGTACTTAATTTTTGTTTCATAAATCTTCACTATATAAAAGGTGCAAAAAAGAATTCAGCCACGTTTTGCCATCACCTGTTCAACTCATGTTGGTCAACAATTTGACAGCTCTAATGTAAATTCAGCTCGCATTATATTTAAGATTGACCTTGTCAGTAAGTTACTGAAATTATTATGAAGAAAGGACAATATAAGAACATGTCAACCGACATCCTTACCCTGTAATTCCTACTGCAGATCGTAGTGGCCCAAGTTACGGAGACATTGACTGGAGAACGTCGAAATGGTACCGCAAGATTTACGGCCTACGATACTGCAACGGAGATGATGTTCCTGGAAGGGCCTAAGTTTCTGAAGGCCGGTCTCAAGAGTCGTTTTCTGGTTTGTATGTCTTACATTTACAGTTCCAGGAAGTATACTTAAAGTTGTACATACTTACATACCCAGCTCAGTAACTCTGACCTGGAACTCTTATAATTGCCATTGACAGTTGATTTGTAGATTTCTGTATTCACTCTGGCATGATCTGCATAAACAAAACAGAAGAATGCCAAATTTGGTCCATGTATTTATATTTTTTTTCGGTAGCTATAGTCTAAATGAATTTTTTTATTGAAACTGCAGCTTTTCACGACCTGGATTAATGTGGTATTTGAAGAAAAGATCTGTAAGTTGGCCAAGGACATGAAGAACGAACTTGCTATTGACTTGCAAAAGTTCTTGCAGATATATGAATTAATCTAGTTCAGGGCAGCTTTAAGACAACCTGCCATTTTATCTTGATACTCATTACAGAATTACATCATAACCGGGTTTCCGCCAGAAAAGTTATCGTAGGTTGGCCTGATATGTAGGAGGCATGAGGGAGTGTAGCGACTGAAGAGGGAAGGAAGAGTCTGAGAGGAGATTGCATTACTGAAAGATTTTTCACAATTATTGCCATTAACTTGATGGCCTGAGACAGTGTTTGGAGAGGAATTGTATGATAAATGTCAACAGTCATAATGTCAGTTGAAGACTATACAAAATCTTTGCTTATTCTGCAAACCATAATTTGATGCAGAAATTTTTGACAAGACCCACGACGGCTCAGCTAGCAATCACCAGTGACAAGGACATGATAGAGTTCACACATGGACAGGGAAACAGCTTGGCAAACATATACTCTCAGTTGATTTGATAAAATGAGTGGTGAAATGTTTTCCTGACCTATAAGAGGTTCTGCTTTCAGTCCCGTTGCATGCAACCAATGTGAGAAGTACGGCTGTGCTATTGTTGCTCTACCATATTTTACTATCACTTACACTTCTCAAAAGCACATCTAAAATGTTCCGGATGTTCTACTTTCCGAAAGCGAGTATAGTTGGCTCACAGCTTTGCCTGTCACTGTCAGATGTGATTTTGATTTTGATTATCCATGTGTACATTTACAGTTTTACAGACATAAGACTTCTGAACAAACGGACAAATAGGAGGAATTTTTTTTTATTCAGCGAGGGGTATTGGTCCGTTGAGGGACCGAAAATGACAACCAGCATAATGTGCAAACATCAGGTGTAGTGGAGCAGATACTGTATGTTGTAGAGCAGGATATGATGACTTGTCTTGATCGTTATGTCTCCGATCATGTGGTATATGGCAAGGAAAAATGGCTATATTAGGATAATCATGTTAAATGTCCAAGCCTGAAAGTGAAGCACAGGATATTTTTATTTGTGGGATTTGGATGATGGACATGGTGAACTAAACTTTGCTTCTTACTTCTCTGTGCAGTTGAAAATCACCCAGCAGGACGGCTCCCCTGTGGTAAATGTTGGTAAACTCGTAACCGTCACTATCACAGAGTATATGAGTGGCGTTACTCGTTCTAGTCCCAAGATTACCACGCTGTCCCCCTCTATTCCGTCCAATGGCATCATCACCATAGAGCATGTCACCAGCCGGAATACGACCAGTATGAATTTAAATGTGAGTAACTGTGCATGATAGTATGCTATGGTAAGTTTTATATCAAGTCAATCACAGTCACAATAATAGCTTGTATATCGAATATGCGTCCATCTTTCATGTGTCATGAGACAGGAGGAACAACAGTCTGACTAGAACAATGAAGGGAAGCCTTTCTGTAATATAATAAAGGCCTGAGTAATAGGAACTTACATGAAAGATTGACCTGATTCTACAGCTGAAATATTCCATGATTCTCCACAATGTGGTGTTCAAACAATTTGACAGCAAAACAGAGATAATGTTATCATACTGTCCATCCAGCCATTATACTGTATTGTGGTCCCTCTGTTCATCTGTGTGAGATTGTGATAGAAGGTAACCCGATACAGCTAGATACTGTCCATCTGTGTGAGATTGTGATAGAAGGTAACCCGATACAGCTAGATACTGTCCATCTGTGTGAGATTGTGATAGAAGGTAACCCGATACAGCTAGATACTGTCCATCTGTGTGAGATTGTGATAGAAGGTAACCCGATATAGTTAGATACCGTCCATCTGTGTGAGATTGTGGTAGAAGGTAACCCGATACAGCTAGATACTGTCCATCTGTGTGAGATTGTGATAGAAGGTAAGCCAATATAGCTAGATACTGTCCATCTGTGTGAGATTGTGATAGAAGGTAACCCGATATAGTTAGATACTGTCCATCTGTGTGAGATTGTGATAGAAGGTAACCCGATACAGCTAGATGCTGTCGATCTGTGTGAGATTGTGATAGAAGGTAACGTGCTATAGCTAGATACTGTCCATCTGTGTGAGATTGTGATAGAAGGTAACCCGTTACAGCTAGATACTGTCCATCTGTGTGAGATTGTGATAGAAGGTAACCCGATACAGCTAGATACTGTCCATCTGTGTGAGATTGTGATAGAAGGTAAGCCAATATAGCTAGATACTGTCCATCTGTGTGAGATTGTGATAGAAGGTAACCCGATACAGCTAGATGCTGTCCATCTGTGTGAGATTGTGTTAGAAGGTAACCTGATACAGCTAGATACTGTCCATCTGTGTGAGATTGTGATAGAAGGTAACCCGATACAGCTAGATACTGTCCATCTGTGTGAGATTGTGATAGAAGGTAACCCGATACAGCTAGATACTGTCCATCTGTGTGAGATTGTGATAGAAGGTAACCCCATATATTTAGATACTGTTCATCTGTGCGAGATTGTGATAGAAGGTAACCTGATACAGTTAGATACTGTCCATCTGTGTGAGATTGTGTTAGAAGGTAACCTGATACAGCTAGATACTGTCCATCTTTGTGAGATTGTGATAGAAGGTAACGTGCTATAGCTAGATACTGGCCATCTTTGTGAGATTGTGATAGAAGGTAAGCCAATATAGCTAGATACTGTCCTTCTGTGTGAGATTGTGATAGAAGGTAACCCGATATAGTTAGATACTGACCATCTGTGTGAGATTGTGATAGAAGGTAAGCCAATATAGCTAGATACTGCCATCTGTGCGAGATTGTGATAGAAGGTAACCCGATATAATTAGATACTGACCATCTGTGTGAGATTGTGATAGAAGGTAACCCGATACAGCTAGATGCTGTCCATCTGTGTGAGATTGTGTTAGAAGGTAACCCGATACAGCTAGATACTGTCCATCTGTGTGAGATTGTGATAGAAGGTAACCCGATACAGCTAGATACTGTCCATCTGTGTGAGATTGTGATAGAAGGTAACCCGATACAGCTAGATACTGTCCATCTGTGTGAGATTGTGATAGAAGGTAACCCGATATAGCAAGATACTGTCCATCTGTGTGAGATTGTGATAGAAGGTAACACGCTATAGCTAGATACTGTCCATCTGTGTGAGATTGTGATAGAAGGTAACCCGATATAGCTAGATACTGGCCATCTGTGCGAGATTGTGATAGAAGGTAACGTGCTATAGCTAGATACTGTCGATCTTTGTGAGATTGTGATAGAAGGTAACCCGATACAGCTAGATACTGTCCATCTGTGTGAGATTGTGATAGAAGGTAACCCGTTACAGCTAGATACTGTCCATCTGTTTGAGATTGTGATAGAAGGTAACCCGTTACAGCTAGATACTGTCCATCTGTGTGAGATTGTGATAGAAGGTAACCCGATACAGCTAGATACTGTCCATCTGTGTGAAATTGTGATAGAAGGTAACCCGTTACAGCTAGATACTGTCCATCTGTGTGAGATTGTGATAGAAGGTAACCCGATACAGCTAGATACTGTCCATCTGTGTGAGATTGTGATAGAAGGTAACCCGATACAGCTAGATACTGTCCATCTGTGTGAGATTGTTAGAAGGTAACCCGTTACAGCTAGATACTGTCCATCTGTGTGAGATTGTGATAGAAGGTAACCCGATACAGCTAGATACTGTCCATCTGTGTGAGATTGTGATAGAAGGTAACACGATACAGCTAGATACTGTCCATCTGTGTGAGATTGTGATAGAAGGTAACACGATACAGCTAGATACTGTCCATCTGTGTGAGATTGTGATAGAAGGTAACCCGATACAGCTAGATACTGTCCATCTGTGTGAGCTTGTGATAGAAGGTAACCCGTTACAGCTAGATACTGTCCATCTGTGTGAGATTGTGATAGAAGGTAACCCGATACAGCTAGATACTGTCCATCTGTGTGAGATTGTGATAGAAGGTAATGTGCTATAGCTAGATACTGTCCATCTGTGTGAGATTGTGATAGAAGGTAACGTGCTATAGCTAGATACTGGCCATCTATGTGAAATTGTGATAGACGGTAACCCGATACAGCTAGATACTGGCCATCTGTGCGAGATTGTGATACAAGGTAACCCGATACAGCTAGATACTGTCCATCTGTGTGAGATTGTGATAGAAGGTAACGTGCTATAGCTAGATACTGGCCATCTGTGTGAGATTGTGATAGAAGGTAACCCGATACAGCTAGATACTGGCCATCTTTGTGAGATTGTGATAGAAGATAACCCAATACAGCTAGATACTGTCCATCTGTGTGAGATTGGGATAGAAGGTAAGCCAATATAGCTAGATACTGTCCATCTGTGTGAGATTGTGATAGAAGGTAACCCGGTATAGTTAGATACTGACCATCTGTGCGAGATTGTGATAGAAGGTAACCCGATACAGCTAGATGCTGTCCATCTGTGTGAGATTGTGTTAGAAGGTAACCCGATACAGCTAGATACTGTCCATCTGTGTGAGATTGTGATAGAAGGTAACCCGATATAGCTAGATACTGTCCATCTGTGCGAGATAAAAGATAACCCGATATAGCTAGAAACTCTATCTTTGATTTACAGGTTTGTCCATCTACTTCGGAGCCTGTCAAAAATCAGTAGTGAACTCTGCATAAATTATCTTTTATGCTGTGTGTATCACCAACTGAACTCTGCAAAATGACCACAGTTACTCTTTGATATTGATAATATATCATGCTTGATATAACTTTGTAATTCGCTCCACAGGAAACTCCACTATAGTTGTTTCATGTACTGGGTCGTTTAATGTATTGCCTGAATTATTTTCTTGACGAGAGCTGACGAAACATTAATTTATTTGATTTGTCAGTATTTCATGTAAAATACTATTTATTAGGCATTTGTATTACAGAGAAGCCACCTATCCCAGACTTCTTGTTCTACCCAGACAGACACTTCTCCCCTCATGGTTCGTACGGTCATGGAAAATCCTGGAAAAGTCATGGATTTGACAATTGTTTTCCAGGCCTTGAAAAGTCATGGAATTTCGTATCAAGTCATTGAAGTTTGTTAGAGGTCATGGAAAAATAAAATGAAACTTGAAAATGTCCACCAGGTCAATATTTCTCTGTATTTTTTTTTTACCGAAAACATGATTTTCCCGAAAACGCGAACTTCATTTCGTCGAATGTCGCGTGTTATCTGTGAAATTGCCAGAATCTTCCATCAGGGGAGATAACTGGTCTTGGAATTCCCCTAAACTCCCAGGAGGCATTTGTGCGGAAATGGCGCGCAGATCCTGAAGCGGGAAGGACAGAAAATGCGACCTTGTGAAACAATGCCAGGAAAGTGCTCCTGTCGACCATCGTGGCTGTGTAACGAGAATTATCGGCAATGGCTCGAACGTGGGAAGACCACTGGCGAGGCCGGCTGCAAGGTTTGCCGGAAAAGCTTTGATATTTCTAACATGGGTGAGGCAGCTGTCAAAAGCCACATGGGCAGCAAGAAGCATGCGGTTGCAATGAAGAATGTATCGATGACGTTGTCAGTATTCAAGAGAACCACTACAACCAGTGATAAAGATGACGGTGTAGCATATTTTTTCTTTGAAATTGTACATCGTTTAGTCAAGTCCTTGCTCCGACACAGGTGTTGTCTTCGATTTTCATGATGCAGCCGTTGTCCATCGGGGGTCTCAAGGAGAGGCGAGTGATCACTCGCGCGCGCCCCTTGCTCGCCTGAAATAAAAAAATGGCGAGTGGTGACCACTCGCCTGTTTTCGTCGGTCAGAATAAAATTTAATGACATCTTCAGCTGTTGCTGTCAAGTTCTTGGCTTCCAAAATATCTTGTTGTTCATCATTGGCATGTTTCATAGGTCAGAATAAAATTTAATGACATCTTCAGCTGTCGTAAAATTCTTGGTTTCGTAAAGATCTTGTTGTTCAGCAATTTCGGAAGGCTTCCCGCCATTTTCGCTTCATTTGTTTGTGCAAAAAGTATAACCCTGTGTCGGAACGAAATTACAGATCCGTTATGGGTAGACTGGTTGCCTCCCTTGTATTTCCATACAGACACGTTTTGAGACGTGGGTTATGATTTCCACAAATATAAAATCCGTCAAACACCATGGCTCAACCACCATGGCATCACGCCGTTTTAAACATTAGTTTCCGATTTTGTTTAACATTACATCACTCCGTTTTAAACATTAGTTTCCGATTTTGATTTACTCTCGCTGTTAAGCGGACTTTCGTCCCATGATCAAGTCCATGCTTTTTATTGCTCTCACGCAATTCCGGTGTCAAGCACGCCTTTTCATTCCTGACAATTTTGTCACTGTTAGCAAGCTGTTAGAGGAAAATTGCGCGATGTCGAATCCGAAAGGAAAGCCGATAGAACTATCAACGTACCTAAAATGGGGAGAGGAACTTACATCAGTGTTCCAAATTAAAGAAGACTACAACACCGTTCTGAACTGCGCATATGTGACCCACATATTCTGTAATGTACTTGTAGAAGTAATTTGAGCATTTCACTCGCTTCAGGAATTTCTCAGGCGAGTGATAAAAGCACTCGCCTCACTCGCCTGAGCTTAAATTCAGGCGAGTGACGAATCACTCGCCTTCATTTTGCTCCTTGAGAGCCCTGTCCATGAAGAATTTCTGATCTAATTTGTCAGGTAAAAGGTCATGGAAAAGTCATGGAATTTGTCCAAAAAAGTCATGGAATTTCATAACTGTGAAAGAGTAAGAACCCTGCCCCTGTTTTGTGACTGTTTTATGAGCCTTAAATAAATGGCATGAATACGAATTAGCTTGAGTCGTCAAGGGACATCATCATGGAAGAATGGTATAATCATTCGTGATTGAGGAGAGTGAAACAATTCAATTCAATTTTTATTTACCCTTGGTGTTACATTAAAACGTAAGACGTGTTAAACGTAAGATATGTTAAACGTAAGACGTGTTAAACGTAAGACGTGTTAAACGTAAGACGTGTTAAACGTAAGATGTTATCACCGAGGCTAATATTACCAAACAAAATTGTTCACTGGAAATTTTCATTGATGAGTGTAGAAAATTGCTCGTTAGGATTTTTGCAAATTACAATTTGTTTTGATGAAAGCCTATCTCATTAATATACTCTTGCAGGGTAGACTACTAGCTTAATGATTATGGGTGACGACTACATTGGTATGATTGTCTTTGTAGGCTGCTTATGATGGAACTACAGCATATACATCAGTTGGACAGACATTTAAAACACGTAGCGAAAATAGCATAGAGGTGGAGCAGATCACGCTGAATCCCGCAGTGAGTACCTTTTTGTGACATATTTCATTTCAGCTTTGATTGATCATCTCAAACTTTGCCTGTTTACCAAGGTGATACTGGTAGATACAAGACAACATCACACCACATGGTCAAATGTGCATACATCTGTGATTATACTCATCAAATTCACATATTTCTATGAGCTATATTGCATTTCAGCTTCGATCTGTCACATCAAACTGTGTAAATATTACAGATTTGCACCTGGTGACATCACAAAGTGTCAAATTGTAACTGACCCATACTGTTCAGTTTGTGACTGCATCAAACTGTATGGTTCCGCAAAAAAGGGACAATGCATTGTACCAACCAGCTGGCAACTGTATTGTACTAATCAGTTACCCCTTAGTACCACTCACTTACTGACCAGTGCCATCCAGGTTTTGTTCTGTAGGAGTTCCGAATAAGTAATTCACAGTACTGTGTAGTTACCATGCAGTTAATGTGCAGTCACAAACTGCACAGTATTGTGTAGTTACCATGCAGTTAATGTGCAGTCACAAACTGCACAGTATTGTGTAGTTACCATGCAGTTAATGTGCAGTCACAAACTGCACAGTACTGTGTAGTTACCATGCAGTTAATGTGCAGTCACAAACTGCACAGTACTGTGTAGTTACCATGCAGTTAATGTGCAGTCACAAACTGCACAGTATTGTGTAGTTACCATGCAGTTAATGTGCAGTCACAAACTGCACAGTACTGTGTAGTTACCATGCAGTTAATGTGCAGTCACAAACTGCACAGTATTGTGTAGTTACCATGCAGTTAATGTGCAGTTTGTGATTAGTACCGACAAGTTACTGTGCAGTACTGTTCAGTTTCTGTGAGGAACCGTGCAGTGATTACATACCATCCAGGACCTAATCAATACTCTTCAGCTTGTGACAGAAATACTGAGAAAAGGGGAGAGCACACAGTTTGGTGCAGTGAGAACCTGTAACTCATTATGTCCTATGTACCCTCAAGGAGATAGTGAGACAATATTCATGCTGTTTGTATTCTTAACCATGTCCTCCCAACCATAAATGGCTATGGTCAGCTGTGGATATCTCTGATTATATATATGTCTTGAACAGATTGTTCCTATATATAGTAGAAAGCCATAATGGAGCGACACAGGAGCAATTATTATTTTATACAGGAAAAATGGTTTGGTGTTTCGTACAAGGTTTTAGTGTCTTGTCGGTATTTAATACCAACACAGATGGTAGATGAAGATGGTCATGTCTCGTGCAATAGTGTGCTGTAAACATTGCTTCCTCTCTGTTGTCGAGTAAATTATCTCCACTTTTAGCCAGAGATAACCATGTCCTCAAACTTGTAAGGGGAGATAATTATTCTTGTCAACAACAGAAGTAATGCACTGTTTCCTATATATGTTTGTGATTGTCTGACATTTTGTCTAAATGGAAAATAACAAAATGTTTTGGGTTGGAAAACAAATAAAAAGGTGGCCTCAGAAACAACTGTAATAATATTTTTCATGAACCTGTGGTAATTTAAGCCATAGAAGATTTTATCTGGCTTTGGAAACAGTTCGTTCATTGGAAGAAGAAATAATCATCTTTTATACAATTTTATCAGATATATATTCTTTGATCATGTATATGTTCATCTGCCAATATACATATATGGTAGTATCCTTTGTCTTTTCCCTGCTTGTGAAACCTGCTCTCCCAGGCTAGACCAGACATTTGTCATATCATAATTGGAAATAAGAAAATTTGTGGCTCTAGATGAGTGAATCACTAACTTGAATTGGTCAGTGTGCATTTCTTCGATAGCTGTGAGTTGTGTATTGATGTAATATCCCTATAAAGGCAATTACGATACATGGTGAGTGATAGTGCAGTGACAATAAATGGTAATAAACTATGGTTGAAGGATTCAAGTTACATTTTTCAAATCCACACTACAGATACATGTATATGCTCAATGATCAGAATCAATCTTGAACATGACTGACCTTGACCTATTTTCAAAGTCAAATTATGGTTATACTGTTGGCACGATATGTTGAAGGTTTTGTCTTTTCTAGATGTACACCACAGATGCAAGTCTGCTTATTGATCGCAGCCGAGTTGGCAATGACCTACTTTCTACCCACCACTGATCTTAATAGCACATTGATATAGAATCATAGCCAAGCTCTCCATACTACATATAAATTGTATACATATATCAACGCATGGAACATGACGAAACTTCCGTAATTCATGAGCCTAAAGTGAGACATTGTAGGCTCCATGACAGATTTGAACCACACATCCATTTAAATAATTTCTTTACTATTTTCATGTTATGTTTGTGACTTCCGCACTTAAGACATAGTATGATGAAACACTGTTATATCTAACATGTAAATCATAATAACATGTGAAAATAAATGTGAAACAGTAACATGTACTATCAAATCTGTCACTTTTCCAATTATAGTAATCCATCTAATGATTCAGCGTCTCTCCCCCCTTAAAATTCAATCACTCCCAATTTTGGGACAAAATTTAATTGGCAGTTCTAATAGTTTTGATCACCATGTACAAATCATTGACATAATGAGGAAATAATGGATTATACACACTATACATGTATATATTATTTTAAACCATTTAATCTTCCTGTTCTAATAAATTTGATAATCGCAGATTTTATGGTACTAAATTTCACTTCCTGTGATTGAATTATTAAAGGGGTTACCATACAATCACAACTAAAATGGTTCATCTCTCTTTCTTGTAGGCCATTTCTGTAACCTTTATTACGTTGGAGGGAAATCACTGGTTATCATCCCTAGATTTTGTGGAAAATTTAGAGCATTAAGGGAGTAGAGGACGTTCATTTCTAGAGGTTGAAAGTTTTTTTAAATTTCAGGATTTTTTCATCAGGTTAGGAGAAGATGATCCATGGAAAAAAAATAGGGGGTCACCATACTCGTTAAAAAAATTTGGCAGCCAAATGCATGTATACCACTTAAAAGCCGTAACACTGAATACATAGGGAAATTTGAATTTTTTCTACTTTGATGCTCAATAAATCAAACTTCCCAAGGTCAAATTTCCCCCATTGTGCTATATAATACTAAACACATATAGTGCTTGTTAAATGTGTAATAAAAACAGGGGGACACCATACTTTCTTAGAAAATATTAGAGGTATAACAGATAAACAGAGCCTTTTCAGTCCTATTTCCAGGAGGGGGTGGGGGTGGGGAATCAGGGTGGGTGTGGAGAATATTATTGAAGTTGTATTTATTAGCCATTCAGAAGTTTTCGTCTTGTTGAAAGTGAATAAGAGTGAATTTGGGGGTATTCCAGAGGAATAATTTTTAACCTATGGAGCACTTTGTACCCTCCAAGCGTTGAATTTAAAATGCCAATTTTTTGGTTCATCCCATCACACTATCGAACCACCAGTAAAATGCATAAATGGTTGTATTGTGTCTTTTGTTGATTTTTATTCCATTTTGAGATGTCTGGGAACTTTTGTTAGGAAATTCAGCTTGTTTTGAAAAATTTGACAAATGACCATGTTGTAGCCCCATAAGATCAGGGAAATGAGCGTCCTCTACTCCCTTAAGTACATACATGTAACATAACATAAAAACATATCTCTTTGGCCAAAACTAACCTCTGAAGGACAGTGTATGTGTAAATCTTACGCAAATGTCACTTGGGTGTGGCAGATCCAAGCTGGTGAATAATGTGAGGAATATGAGTGTTTAATTAAGAGCCAGGCGATACATTAAACAAACTAGGTTAATAGTATCTATGGTAGATTGCTGCAGGGTTTCATTATCACATCTGTATTGGATTGGGAGAAGAAGTGATCGCCTCATGCTATCAACTGATTCCTTCGTCTTCATGAGCCTGATATTAGGAAATGTGTTGAACAAGTTTGCTACGTACTTGTAGTGTCGTATTCAAGGGAAGAATTTACCTCTACCTTTTTATATGCCCACCAAAAGGCTGACGTGGAATGTCATGACAATTCCCGTCCATTTATGTCTGTTCATCCTTTCATGTCCGTTCTATATTTGCCGGAATTTTCTATCCACATGCAGTTACAGATTTTTTGTGTGTGCAGTGTGGGGAAAAGATGTGTCACTTAACAAAATTGAGGTTACTGTCAAAGGTCAAGCTCACTGTGATCCAAAAATCAGGAAATCATTAACAATCAAAGTTTTGTTGTTGTTAAGACTTAGGGGAGACGATGTGTTGCATACCAAAATTGATGTCAAGGTCAGTGGTCAATGTCACTTCTTCGAAAAACAGGAAATCATCGAAAGTTTCAATTTTTGCATGAGTAGATACAATAGGGGGAGATGATGTGTTGAGTATTAAAATAAAGGTCAAGGTCACTCTGCTCGAACATCAGGAAATAGTTGAATATCTCGATTCTGTACTGCAACTCCAAATCATGATTGTGACATGTGACCTAATGTCTACCAACTAGAGATGGTGACCAAGAAACCTATTCATTTTGAGATGTGATCTCTCCAGTTATAGGTTGTGCAGTGTTGTGCAAAATTTGCATCTACCTTGATATCAAGGGGGAAGTAACTCTCAGGTGAATTTGAGGTCTGAACTGAATTCTTAAAGAAGGCAATGCTGTATTTTAGGAAAGCTAATATTTGCTCTCCAAACCTAAAATCTGGTTGAATGTTGTGGGTGCGTATGTTGAAGGAAAGATTGGCTATATTGACAATAAAAATCTACAATTTTTTTAGAAGATACATAGAATACTCATGGTAATGTAACCATGAAAATCATTTAGAGTTCAGCTTACAACACAGAACCAAGCCTTTGTGTGAGAATCCTGTCACATGTACATGCTTGGAAAATGAATTAAGTATCAAGTTTGGCATGATGGGGATCAACGAACTGTATATAACCAACTATGTTACATTGAACACATTCCTGGATGAGGATTACATCACCAGAAGAACCAGTACGAAATCTCTGTCAATCCCAGTATTACTTCCTCATCAAATATTTTTAGTGGAAAAGATGTCCAATTTATTCAAACATGGCTGTACATGTATAATATTTCTCAACTTGCAAAAATACAATTTTTTAATCGTTTTTGACACTAAACAAAAGCATTTCTGAGTTTCTGCAAGAAAACTATTTGAGGCGATGGGGGGGGGGGGGATTTGGTTTAATGTCACACTCAAGGTTATTTCACTCCTCTTGTGACAGCTAGTTTGAATGGTGAAGGAAATTGGAAATTGGAGTACGCGACGTGAATCACCGCCCGTCGGTGATATAACTCTCAAACTTTCACACATGTGTATGCACCAGGTTAGGCTCTAACCCGTGCCAGTTCAGCTGTGTGAGGCTAGCAATCATTAGCAAAGCGCATTAGACCACTCGGCCACTGATACTATTTGAACATATAAGTGAGGATAACATTTGCAGACCATGGAACATTGTGTTTGATATGGGGGGCTATTGATGCCTTTTTATTGTCTCGGGCAAATCCCATGTAGGGAGGCCATTAAGCTGCAAGGATGTTCCCCATTCATTTGCAATAGCAGTTAAATACATTTATGACAATCCCAATTTCTGTTGCAAGAAATCATCTGAGATGTCATGTCTCCCCATTTTCTACTTCCTGTCAACATAGTACAATCAAACCGAACACTTAAGACCAGGGAATGTTTATTGCAACCATTTAAATGTCAACCTGCCAGGTTCTGTTCCTAGCCTTAAAAAGTCATAAACTCTGATAATAAAATATCCTGGTATTTGTCCTGGGTCACGATGATTTTCTCTGGATGAGAGGTCCATCTCTGAACATTGAATTGAACAATTGGTACTATTATATGGTCTGCGTTTCCATGATGGATGCTATAGGGGGACTGTTTTAAGCAGTACATGTACCGCACTCTTTAAAGGGGAAATTCAAAGGTTTCCATATTTTTATATTCTAGTTAATGATGAAAATATCCTCCTACCTAGAAATATTTTATCTCCTAGTAGCTGTTGAAAATTGCTGCATTTGTACCTCAAGCCTAGCTAATTTCAGAAATGAATTCTGCATTGTTTGTCTGCCCTTAGTGGATGCTAGTTTGTGATCTCACACTAGACCACCTGGGCAGAGGTCAATAATTATTATAATGTTCAGTCTTCAGGCGGCTGTTCTGACATATCATTACAATCAAGGATAGATAAGCATTGACACTTTTCAAATTCAAATTCAGCTGGGCTTGGGGTACCAACTTTTTAAAAGCTTCCAGCCGACGAAATACTTCAGGATATATCAAGCGAAGTAGAATAGACTGATATTTCTTCCATCATTCAACCTGTACAAAATATAAAAAGGAGTATCTATATACCTATGCATTTCACCTTTAAATAGCCTTTTCATTTCTGTGCTTGTCATCTTTGGGTTAGAGTTCTGAGTTCAGCTGACCGTATGCTTGAAATGGAGATTATGTGACGTGAGCGACAATAAATGAGGATCATAAAACATATACCGTTATCCTATGCATGCATGACAATTCTTGTGATATGATTGAGAGTGGTGTACATAACACATCAGTCAATATTAAGTTACCATCTCCTGCTTTCATTACCACAGTTCTGCGATCCTTGCGGATTTAATATACATGTAGAAAAATCGGATTTCATGGCTGCATGCACCTGTGAAAATGGAACTTCTAGGATCGATGGCCAGTTTTTGTCATGAAGCCTTAGATTATACTGTTTTGAAATCGGAAACAAAAAAGCTACAAAATTAGTACAAGTACATGTGTAGCCATTGGAGAAAATTAATTTCCGGTGATATTTCCATATATGCAGGTGTGTTACAGCTGTCACTGTATCCCCATGGGCCGTAGATCAGGCTACTCTGTTATTACCTGTCCAGAGAGGCGACTAACTGGGGCACCCGTGGGATTTCTGGGTGTAAAAAGGAGTAGGAATTAACCAAACGTCATGATATGACTGAAATATTGTTGAAAGCGTTGTTAAATCATGTTCATTCACTTGCTCCATATATGCTCCAAAGAAGGAGAATGCTGATGTTGACATGATCTAACTTGATATTCTTATTGTTCAGTTTAGATATGTATCTGTTTGCTATTGAAGCTAGTTGTCTCCCTTATGTTATAGACATGTGTATATCTTTTGTGTTACAAGTATGAGTTACAAACTATTAAATAAGCACAGAAATAAATTTATTCCTCAGAAGTTGCATGCATTTTTCCCAAACAAAACTTGTGTGCAAAATTCTCATTGTGATGCACATGACTGTCACAGAGACCTTCGATTAAACTTGATCACAGATAAGATATATGAATGTAGTCAAGTACATGTATCTTAACAAGTTAACTTTTTTTAGTTGAGTTCCCAATTAATTGCTCCATCTCATGCTCATATTCCTACGAAGTAGGCTCTCATTTGCAAATTGTCCGGTAATGAGTGAGTGAGTGAGTCAGTCAGTCCATCCGAATCCTTTCATTGGCAAAATAAGGAGAACCGTTGACATTAGAACCTTGATTTTTGGCATGACTGTGCATTAGGGAATCGTTACCAGCAAGTTCTGAGCTGACTTACTTTTGATGAAAATTTGACCTACTTAGGTGACCTATAACATTACGCTTGGACCCCCAAGTCATCTTCCTCACCCTACTTCGTAGGTCCTGTGACGTTAGTCAGACTACTCATGTTTTTCATCTGAAATCAAAGAGGTTCAAATTCTCGCATCACATCCACCCACAACCACACCTGAAGGAATTCAGTTACATTTCACCTCCTAATAGTTACCACATGTATAATAACCAACCCAGAATAAATAACCACGAGGAATCAATCTGGACAGGGTTAAGTGTGATGGAAATTTGTGCAATTATTTATGGTGTTGAGAATGATTTTTTTGGCCTAATCCTGTTGTTTGGCCCACATGTCTAGACATAACACAGCGGCGGTCATGTGGCCATGTAAGGTTTCTGCAGTGACGATTTTCTGAATGGTGTGGAACCATTGAGGGCTTTCCACTTCGTTCCAGTGGGAGTTGATTTTCAATTATTCTGATTACTCTCAGATTCTTTAATCCCAGATGGCGGATCTATCACCAACACAACTGATGCACCATACGGTTTGGTCTTTGTCGATAGCGTTACAGAAGGGTTTCAGTTCAACCTTGGAGCTCTGATTATGTTGTTTGTGACTTTTTCTCTTTTAGCGATACTTTGTCGGAAATCCCTAGTTCCTATAACCAAGCCAGTTATGAAAACATGCTTTGTATCGATCTATTCATAACTATAAGCTTGTAATATTTCCAGCCACTCCTTAGGTTGCTGTTAACAACAACATTCTGTTTTCCTAAAATCAAAGGGGGTTAATTTCCATCAATAGTTCCTCTGGATTTGTCCTATGATTGGGTCTGCAGAGGGCTTGCAGAGGACCTGCAACCTGTTTGACAGGATTTTACAAGGTGGTACTGTTGTTTCATTGACTTGAGAACGATACTAGTACCTGTATCGAAACGTCGTCCTGAATAAACTAGAAGTTGTTATCCATAAGCAATTTGTTTATTTAGGTACTGTTGTTGTGTGAATTATCTGAACATCCAGTGATTCTGAGCATCTGAGGACAAAGCACTACGAATTGCACAGTCCCATACAGACCACTTGTACATGATCTCCAGAGAATCTGACCTGTCTTAATTTGGTGGCCCAAAAATGTCAGGGGATTTTCGAAACGTCCTGCAATGCATGTCGAACAGCCTTCACATCCTGTGCAGATGGCCTGTAGGAGATTGAATAATTGGAAAGTGGCTGTACTGTAGTCATAGCCCTAATAACACGTATCTGCAGGATAAAAAATGCTAACTTCAGCGTATTTTTTCATTTACTGTCATCATGACTGTACAGCCAGTCTTGAATGGTGCTTTTGAACAGGTTGTGAATTTTCATGGAGTAGGTCCATGTTCACTTTTCTGTTCTCACCAGAGGTTAGTGAAATGGACCCAGTCGGTTACATCAGATTAGTGAAATAGAACTAGTGGGTTCCATCAGATTAGTAAAATGGAACTTGTGGGTTCTGTCAGATTAGTAAAATGGAACTTGTGGGTTCTATCAGATTAGTGAAATGGAAATAGTGGGTTCCAATAAGTTAGTGAAGTGTATGTGTGGGCTCCATCAGATTAGTGAAATAGAACTTGTGGGGTTCCATCAGATTAGTAAAATAGAACTAGGGAATCCATCGGATTAGTGAAATGGAATGTGTGGGTTAAGTAAATTAAGTAAATGGAACTTCATGGATATTCATCAGGTACTGAAGAAGTTCCAGAAGTGATTATCTATGCAAATGTATTGATCAGCCAACTGAAACTGAGACCTCCATACAACTGTTTGGAACAAAGGGGTCTGTGGAGATTGATATGGCTACGTGTTTTAATTACATAGTTTTTATTAAGAAAATAAATGATATAAAAAAGGTTAATTTAATTGTTTATTCTAAATAGTTTATGATAATGGACCAAGCCAGACAATAAGTTGATCAATCCTCCTATGACGTTGGCGAGAAATACAATGGCCAACATCATGTATTGGACCCGCCTATTGGCAATCCTACACTCTAACGTCATGTGACCTCCACCTTCATGATCGAGCCGATGATGTTAGAAAGACGTTGTGTTTATTATGTCTCCCCCAACATAGTTGGGGGGAGACATCTAGTGTTTGTGCTGTCTGTCTGGTTGGATGGATTCTGTCTGGATGGATGTCTGGATGGATGTCTGTCTGTCCGTCCCCTTACCTTGTCTGCAAGATATCTTGAGAACTACTGGATGGAATTTCATCAAACTTGGATGGAAGCTTCATTGGGATAGCCCCCCCATTTGATTAGGTTTTGGTGTGTGTGTGTGCATTCATCCGTGTCCGGTGTCCGTCCGTCCGTCCATCTACTGGTACATGTATATACAGGCCTTGTCTGCAAGATATCTTGAGAACTACTGGACGGAATTCCCTCAAACTTGGATAGAAGCTTCAGTGGGATAGCCCCCTCATTTGATTAGGTTTTGGTGTGTGGGCGTGCATTCATCCGTGTCCGGTGTCCGTCCGTCCGTCTATCTACTGGTACATGTATATACAGGCCTTGTCTGCAAGATATCTTGAGAACAACTGGATGGAATTTCACCAAACTTGGATGGAAGCTTCATTGGGATAGCCCCCCCATTTGATTAGGTTTTGGTGTGTGTGTGTGCATTCATCCGTGTCCGGTGTCCGTCCGTCCGTCCATCTACTGGTACATGTATATACAGGCCTTGTCTGCAAGATATCTTGAGAACTACTGGATGGAATTTCACCAAACTTGGATGGAAGCTTCATTGGGATAGCCCCCCATTTGATTAGGTTTTGGTGTGTGTGTGTGCGTTCATCCGTGTCTGGTGTCCGTCCGTCCGTCTATCTACTGGTGCATGTATATACAGGCCTTGTCTGCAAGATATCTTGAGAACAACTGGATGGAATTTCACCAAACTTGGATGGAAGCTTCATTGGGATAGCCCCCCCATTTGATTAGGTTTTGGTGTGTGTGTGTGCATTCATCCGTGTCCGGTGTCCGTCCGTCCGTCCATCTACTGGTACATGTATATACAGGCCTTGTCTGCAAGATATCTTCAGAACTACTGGACGGAATTCCCTCAAACTTGGATAGAAGCTTCAGTGGGATAGCCTCCTCATTTGATTAGGTTTTGGTGTGTGGGCGTGCATTCATCCGTGTCTGGTGTCCGTCCGTCCGTCCATCTACTGGTACATGTATATACAGGCCTTGTCTGCAAGATATCTTGAGAACAACTGGATGGAATTTCACCAAACTTGGATGGAAGCTTCATTGGGATAGCCCCGTCATTTGATTAGGTTTTGGTGTGTGTGTGTGCATTCATCCGTGCCCGGTGTCCGTCCATCCGTCCATCTACTTGTACATGTATATACAGGCCTTGTCTGCAAGATATCTTGAGAACTACTGGACGGAATTTCACCAAACTTGGATGGAAGCTTCAGTGGGATAGCCCCGTCAGTTGATTAGGTTTTGGTGTATGTGGGTGCATTCATCCGTGTCCGGCGTCCGTCCATCCATCTACTTGTACATGTATATACAGGCCTTGTCTGCAAGATATCTTGAGAACTATTGGATGGAATTTCACCAAACTTGGACAGAAGCTTCAGTGGGATAGCCCCCTCATTTGATTAGGTTTTGGTGTGTGTGCGTGCATTCATCCATGTCCGGTGCCCATCCGTCCGCCCATCTACTTGTATATACAGGGCTTGTCTGCAAGATATCTGGAGAACTACTGGACGGAATTTCACCAAGCTTGGACGGAAGCTTCATTGGGATAGCCCCTCATTTGATTAGGTTTTGGTGTATGTGGGTGCATTCATCCGTGTCCGGTGTCTGTCCATCCGTCCATCTACTTGTACATGTATATACAGGCCTTGTCTGCAAGATATCTTGAGAACTACTGGACGGAATTTCATCCCACTTGGATGGAAGCTTCAGTGGGATAGCCCCCTCATTTGATTAGGTTTTGGTGTGTGTGCGTGCATTCATCCATGTCTGGTGTCCGTCCATCCATCTACTTGTACATGTATATACAAGGCTTGTCTGCAAGATATCTGGAGAACTACTGGATGCAATTTCACCAAACTTGGATGAAAGCTTCATTGGGATAGCCCCCTCATTTGACTAGGTTTTGGTGTGTGTGCATGCGTTCATCCGTGTCCAGTGTCCGTCCGTCCGTCCATCTACTTGTACATGTATATACAGGCCTTGTCTAAAAGATATCTTGAGAACTACTGGACGGAATTTCACCACACTTGGATTTAAGCTTCAGTGGGATAGCCCCCCTCATTTGATTATGTTTTGGTGTGTGTGCATGCGTTCGTCCGGTGTCCGTCCATCCGTACATCTGCATGTACATGTGGGCGATTCCACGACAGAGAGTGAAAGTTGCTCAAATTTCAAACTGCTAGGATTGGAACATCTGTTGATTTTTTGTATCAACCAGTGCCTGAACTAAGACAAAATGAAGTTTTTGTCATTGACTGGTCCACATTCTAGAAAAAAATACCATTAAAATACCTAGCAAACTCGGACAGCCATAAAATGTGATTTTCTAGTAGGCCTCAAATTAAGATGTAAAATCTGAAGTATTCATCTCAGTTTGGTTATATCTGATGTTAGTAACTAATAACCATGTATTCTAACATGCTAACTTGCCAAATTTGTGAAGTTGGCAAGACTATGTCATTTTCACTCGATATTCAATCCGATTATCGCAATGTAACTTACGTGACAAATTTTCATGGGTCATTTTGTCAAGAGATAATATAGGCAATAGATATAAAAAAACTCTTCCCTCAATGAAACTACCTTATGTCCACTAGGAACATCCACCTCTCAACTTGGTAAAAAACAAATAGTTGAATAGAAATTTAGGCGAGTGAAGTTGTGTAACTTACGTGACATGTCACGTAAGTTACAAAAATTGTCACGTAAGTTACATATACAAAACCATGTAAACTAGGAATAATTTTTTTGTCAAAAGCAAATCCAACTTTTAAGTATTTCTAACTTTGTTACCACTAAAAGTGTACTATTAGGATATCCTAAACTGTCCTTGCAGACAAGTACAGGGTCCAGTCCCATAAATAATTCCAATGTTTTCACTGAAAATATGGTAATGAGTTTGGTAATTAATTAGAAAATAATGAACAGTTAAGTATCCCAGAAATTGTTCTTCCTGTATATTTACATCGTATTATTCAATTTCTAAACATTTCTGCAAGTATTTCCTGAATAAATAGTCCAGAAACCCATCCCATGTAACTTACGTGACGCACATTTGTAAGTTACGTGACACTGGTTAACAATCTTTATAACCCTTGTGGTGAAATATGGCAAAGTGACTGATGGCAACTATACTCATATCTACTAATTCATTGTTCAAGCTATCGCTATAGGTGAGAACTTTTAAGATTCTTCCATCCAAATCAGAGAATTTTTAACATACGTCAAATGACCCAAAACTACCCTAATTCTCTGAGTAACTTACGTGACACTTTTTTAATTAAGCCCAGATGCTAATTAGTTTCACTGAAATTAATCAAAAACCCATTCAAATTATAAGAAATACTTTTATTTAAGTGATTTGTTTTGTTATTGGTGTAGTCATGGCTGTTAATTTTGTCAAATGTTACAAATACATCCCCATCGGGAATGAAAATGTAACTTACGTGACATGGAATCGCCCATGTATATACAGGCCTTGTCTGCAAGATATCTTGAGAACTATTGGATGGAATTTCACCAAACTTGGATGGAAGCTTCATTGGGATAGCCCCCACATTTGATCAGGTTTTGGTGTATGTGTGCATGCATTCATCTGTGTCCGGTGTCCGTCCATCCGTTCATCTACTTGTACATGTATATACAATGAAAATCGCCTCTTTGTAATTAATATTTTTAGATACGCAGCTTTGTTTAAGATACTTATTGCTACATTAATTTTATAGCACTTTCCCTTAAATTATGTGCCCATTCAAGGCAAGGTGGGAGGTTGGGGGAGACGTATGTTTTTGCTCAAAAAAACAACCAGCATAGGCTTCATGCCGGAGCGGCAACTCAAGGGTCAAAGCGGAACCTCTAGTTCCCTATACTATTTTATATGACGTGGGTGACGGCAATCCTATTGACGTTAAAGTGCATAGGAGGATTGATGAACTTATTGTCTGGCTTGGTCCATTATCATGAAATGATAGAATAATCAATTAAATGTGCTTTTTTATATCATTTATTTTGTTGAAAAAAACTACGTAATTAAACCACGTTGGCATACATGTATCAATCTCAACAGACTCCCTCAAGTGGTTTGGAAGCACAAAAGTTGGAGCTCTAATAAGACAGCCAGATTTGGCCCTGGGTTGCTTTGTTATCGGTAAATTATTTATAAACCAGTCACTGTTTGGCTGCAGTGTGTTTTATTAATTGTTATGATGACATGTCATTTATGCTTGGATGCACAGAAAATGTTGGCTTTTGATTTAAATCAGCACTGATTGGGATGTGAATTGATGCCTGATTTCTCTTTTGACCAATTCATTGTCACCTAGGCATTCAATGACCAACCTATACGTGCCATGATAAATTAGCCTCCTGTAAGTCTGGCTGTTTTTCTCTGAGCAATATCTACTGGACAGCATAATGAGGACTGATCAACCAGTGTTACTGACTGTCAGCCTAAGAACAGCTGTTTCCCAGCAAGGTTCACTGCTGGAATAAAGTTATCTTGTGCCATTTAGGCCGGCCTAAGAACACCTACACATCACACAAACATGACAGACAGATAGAAAAACAGACTTGCTGATTTTGAAGCTATTTCAACCTCATTGATTAACTTCTCCATTATTCATCTATTATCAATTAATAATATAGGGTCGCTCCAGGAACAAAAGACAGACTATTATTGATTGATTCTCTCTGCTCTTCCACAGTGGAACTCTGATATTAGATTCAAATTGTTTTATCATTCAATTTGATGCAACTCATATATTGATGCAAGTTAATTCCAGTCTCCTATTCCTATCTATTATGTCGTGCCAGTTCAATTATGGCATTCTCAAATTTATCCATAATAATTTTATTTTTAAATTATGGTACATGTATACTTTGCCACCAGTGCCCACATACATGTACACCCATTTAGTGGTGCCTGTTTGTCCCAAACTTTGTTTCCGGACACTATCAGACTGACTTGCTGTATTCTTTTAAAATTTTGTATGCTGCTTTTCACAAGATGTCGATTTGGATTGAGTTGCATCCACATGCCCTCTATACACACAAATATTATATTCTCCTCTATGGACCATCATCATGTATCAAGACAAATACTATGCATGATTTATTAAAGTGATCGTAAACCCTCAAGTAAAGTTTCCCTCAAATGAAAGACCATTGCAAACAGTGTGGGAAAATATTTATTTTAATTTTTACGATTTTATTACACAGAGTAAACTGCAGTTAAAGCGTGGTATTCTATGGTGGTCTGTTGCAATCATATGTAGGTCCAGTGACGTCACACCGCCTTAATACATATATTTCAAACTTTGTATGCACTTCCAGTGCTTGATTCAAGCTTAAGGTGTGTATACTTTGAGTTTCAACACAGACTCACTGTCCAAGTCCATGTTTCACCAAAATCTGGGAGATGATGACTCATGAGTTTCAAGTCAATTTGAATCTTGCATTTAATCTCCCGATTTTGGAACATGCACATTGGAACAGTGAGTCTGTGTTGAAACTCAAAGTATAAATATCTTAAGCTTGAATCAAGCATTGGAAAGTGCATACAAAGTTTGAAATATATGTATTAAGGATGTCCGCTGGTGGTAAATCAAAGTAATTAACTTTTTGAATAATGTGTGTTGTTGCATTCATAATTGTGTAATATGAGGAAAAACAAAGAAAAAAATATAGGTTGGTGTGCATTTTTTAGCTGTAGGCAACGCTAAGTGGACTGACCTATGCTCAATTTGATAACCCAGAAAACATAGGGAATAGCCCTTGTTTTGAAGCATATTCATGAAAAATTCATATAAATAGTAATTAACTTTTTCTTATATTCTAATTGTTTGCAGATAATCACAATGTCTATCAAAATTTATCAAATTCGATGGATGTTGCTGTGCAAAATTCTCGGCTAGAAGGCTTTTAAAGAAAATCACTATCTCTTAACATAGGAAAGGGAGATAACCCAACAGAAAAAACAGGCAAAATGGCTGCCAAAGCCAAAAACCACCAGCGGACATCCTTAAGGCAATGTGACATCACTGGACCTAAATCTGATTGCAACAGACCAACATAGAACACCATGCTTTAATTGCAGTTTACTCTGTGTAATAAAATCGTAACAAATTTAAATAAATATTTTCCCACCCTGTTTGCAATGGTCTTTCATTTGATGGAAACTTTACTTGAGGGTTTACGATCACTTTAATAAATCATGCATAGTATTTGTCTTGATACATGATGATGGTCCATAGAGAAGAATATAATATTTGTGCTATGTGCACATTAATGCAGTAAACAGCAAGTAGTGAAGCTGCAATAGCAACAAATGTCTCTTCTCAGTAAATCAATGTCCTTCCGGATCAGTGCAGCAACAAATTGCCACTGACACATTGATGTGAATGAACATATTTTCAAACAATTTTTTGCACCATTTTAATCTGCAGTCAGGCCAGACCAATTTTTAATCTTGGATAGCGGGCCCGCCGACTTAGAAAACGCCAAAAGTGAAAAGAAAAAAAAAATCGAAAATCGGCATTTTTTTTTTTTTTTCGAGCCGCCGAAATCGTGAATTTGTGGCCTGGGCAGATAAAAAAAATAAAATACAGCAATATTCATCAACCAATTTAGAACATCTAGAACTAATTTTGCCATAAAACGCCAAAGAAAAAAAACCGAATAGAAAATGGTCCCATCCATGCCGCCATCGTCAGTGTAAAAATCAATCACATGATGGGGAACATATATGTTGGGGAGCAGTGGTTTGCCTCCGTGTTGGCTGAAATCAGATGTAAGGACAAAGCCAGGACAAGCAGTGGCCAGTTGTCAAAGGCAGCCATGATCATGTGACAGTGGTTATCACTGTGGCTATATGAGCATGGCAGCGTTTGGCGGTCTTGATGCTGATTGGTTCACTTGTCCCTACATCGGTGGTAAACAAGATGGCTGTGAATTTAGCCAGTAAATAGACTCCAATAATTCCTGTGTGAGAGTATTGATCTAGTCACAGTACATATTCTCAGGACTCATTCTCACTCTCTGGACATGATTATTTGTAACATTGGTCTAGTCACGTTCTTGGTCTAGTCATGGTGTGAAACCACAGTATTATATGAATAAAGAATAAAGTTCAAGAATTATATCCACACTTCATTTTATTGAATCTTCATACATCAATTTTCATATGAAAATGAAGTCATTCCTGTTCTGTCTTCATATTCGAAATATCATCAAAACTTTGGCAGGGCCTTTTTTTTTTTTTTTTTCCTCCCTCCTACTTAGCATTTTCATCCCAGTGGCCCGCTATCCAAGATTAAAAATTGGTCTGGCCTCAGCTGCATGGTCTGTGCCTTCTTCCAAATTAGCTTTGTACTTGCTTTCCCTTTCAACATGTTCAACATATTCCAACACAGTCTATTAGTATCTCCTCAGTTTTGCAGACAAATCATAATTTATTCCATCTTAAAGTGTGCACCACATATATCTCAATTAAAGCATCCACTATCAAGTGTGTATACCAGCAATTTGTTGGCAACATAAGAGGGATAGAGACTTCTCACCAGGTCGATGGCATCAAGTGTAGCAGTGACCTCTAGTCAGTTTTATAGTTAACATATGTGATAATGACAGTCATAGTGAATCTGAACTGCACTGTTATTCTAAATTTATACTAACAATTTGCTATCAACATCACTTGTTTTTGTTGCATTGCAAACAAGAATGTTTGTTTTCAGTTGATGTGATATATTTTATTATAAGTGATGAATGTGAGCTGCATGCTGTTTGACTGTTTGAAGTTTTTCAATACATCATCTAGATGTTATCATGGATGCTGTTACCATAGTAACGACACTGGATTTGTATCTGGGTTCCTTTCATTTCCTCTCAGGGACTGCTTCTTGTTCGCAAGTTGGCCTTTACACTGATTGCTGTGACAGGAAGTGTTTGAAACCTGGTCCACGACAGACTCCTTGTGGCTATCTAAGGAATTGTCTCTCATTTGTCACAGTTTACGTCTATCACTACTCCTGAAGATATTGTTTTTGTCATATAGAAAGTAATCTATAACAGGATTTCTTTCTTATTTTGGCTTTACACTATCTTAGTATATACCACAGATTCTAGTGCTGAAAATTGGTCGGGACTCCATTGGCCGCACGATTTACTTTGCTGACAAATAGTGCTGGCAGTTGGATCATCCTTACTCTTGTGGCCGCTGGACCAAATCCTGCATCGGACTCAACTGAATTTCAACACTAGAACCTGTGCTATACTAAAATAGTGTAATCCCAATTCACTTGTCTGTCTGACTATCTGATTGGTATTATATGTACATTACAAGTAAACCTGATCTTCATTGAGTGACCACTTGCATGTCTTTAATAGTCTTACGTTGGAGTTTACCATGTTAAATTACTAACATAAACAATACCTGCCTCAGCAATCACCTTTTCTGTTCGTGTTCTTTCTGTGGTCTCCTAGACAGACGTATTACAGATTTTACTGTATTACCGATTTGGCTGTAGTATAGATTTGGTTGTATTATAGATTTGACTGTATTACAGCTGTATTATAGATTTGGCTGTATTATAGATTTGACTGTAGTACAGATTTCACTGTATTACAGATTTGGCTGTAGTACAGATTTCACTGTAGTACAGATTCTGCGGTAGTACAGATTTGACTATTCCTGATTTGACTGTAGTACAAATTTGACTGTATTACAGACTGGCTTTAGTACAAACTTGACTGTATTACAAATTTAGCTGTAGTACAGATTTCACTGTAGTACAGATTTGACTATTCCTGATTTGACTGTAGTACAGACTGTATTACAGATTTGACTGTACATGTATTACGAATTCGGCTGTAGTACAGATTCCGCTGTAGTACAGATTTCATTATATAACAGATTTGACTGTAGTACAGATTCCGCTGTAGTACAGATTTCATTATATAACAGATTTGACTGTATTACAGATTTGACTGTAGTACAGATTCCGCTGTAGTATAGTTTTTACTTATCACAGATTTGACTATTACAGATTCCGCTGTAGTACAGATTTCATTATATAACAGATTTGACTGTAGTACAGATTCCGCTGTAGTACAGATTTCATTATATCACAGATTTGACTGTATTACAGATTCCGCTGTAGTATAGGTTGACTTTATCCCAGATTTGACTGTATTACAGATTTGACTATATTACATATTTGGCTGCATGTAGTACAGATTTGAATATATTTCTCAAACAGATTTCCAGTCAGTATTTGGTCAAATGGGAAAAAGGAAAACAAAAAAACTCCTACTAGTACATTCTGCTCTTATATAAATGTAACAGGCTCTCAGTGTATTCATGTGTACTTTATTGCAATACTGTTTTAATGATTTTAATGAGGAATACTAATTATACCTAATTAAAAGGCCTTCATGAAGTATAAGCTTATATGCATCATGGTTATTTGATGGTGAGAGAGAGAGAGTGGGTTGTGACAAGGTTCCTCGTGATTTTATCAGAGTACACAATTTAGGTGATCCAAGTTTTTACCCCTCGGCCAAATTCCTCGGCCAAAATTTGGCCGAAGGGTATTGTCGTCGTCATGTACGTCCGTCCGTCTGTCGTGCCGTCCGTCCGTCCGTCCGTCTCTCCGTCACACCTTTCTCGTTACCAAGATATCTTTAGAACGACTTACCCTAGGCACACCAAACTTGCATTGCACATCCATATGCCCGTGCCCCAGAACCCTATTGAATCTGGACCTGATTGGTTGGAAACTTTGGCGGCCATCTTTAATTTAAGCGAAATCATCACAGCTTTCTCGTTACCAAGATATCTTTAGAACGACTTACCCTAGGCACACCAAACTTGCACTGCACATCTATATGCTCATGACCTAGCACCCTATTGAATCTGGACCTGATTGATTGGAAACTTTGGCGGCCATATTGAATTTATGCGAAACCATTAATCTTGTGTATGTCCGGTACCATTTCACTGTTCAGTGTGAAACTTAGTATAGATCATCGATGCATCAAGAAACTTCAAAGGAATGACCAAACCAGTTTCCCTGATTCGGTGGAAACGTTGGCGGCCATCTTTAATTTATGCAAAATCTTTAATGATATATATCTTTGATACCATTCAAGTGTTCTATACGAAACTTGGTATACAGCATCGATGTATCAAGAGACCTTCAATGTATAACCGCATCAATTCTTCTGAGTGGCAGGAAGGATGGGCGGCCATCTTTAATTTATGCAAAATCATTAATGATCTCTATCTCTGATACCGTTCAAGTACTCGATGTAAAATTTGATATACATCATCGATGCATCAATAGACTTTCGATAAATGACAGTTCTGGTGTTTCTGATTGGGCGGAAACTTTGGTGGCCATCTTTAATTTATGCAAAATCTTTAATGATGTATATCTTTGATACCATTTCAGTGTTCTATATGAAACTTGGTATACAGCATCTATGTATTAGAAGACTTGCAATGAATAACCACATCAGTTCTCCTGAGTGGTGGGAAGGATGGGTGGCCATCTTTAATTTATGCGAAATCATTAATAATCTCTATCTCTGATAACTTTCAAATTGCTCGATGTAAAATTTGGTATACATCATCGATGCATCAAGAGACTTACGTAATGAATACCGGTTTCTCTGATTGGATGGAAACCTTAGAGACAATTTCTAATTACACAATTTTTCATAATGTGTATATCTGTCACTTGACTGCTTGGTGTTCCTGAAGTCTTGGTTCAAATTGAATACATTATGAATGGCTGGCGCCCAGAGCCGAGGGGTTTTCTGATGCGCAGCTTCGTATTCATTGTGCGGTGTACTTTAAGGAAACCCCATGATCCAAGATTGCTGTCATATATTTGTCTACCGAATCTACTAGATTGACAATATCTCACATTTCAAATAGCATATAAGATATGGCCACTATTAATTAATTGTTTGTTTCTCGTAACCTTGCTTGTAAAAATACACATGCTGAGTGTGATAATTATTAACTTGCAAACCAATTGTATACAAATATGAAGAAAATGAGGAAGTTTTACTCATGAAAATGTAAATCCTTCATGGATTTTAATTATTTGCCCACAAAATATAGATGAGGGCTGGTTACGGGAAACGAACCATTAATTATCAGAGGCCTATGTTTAGAGTGGAAAAATCTCAGACATGACAGACAGGGCTTGCTTTTCTATGGGAATCTGACTCCCATCAAAATTCCTACTAAATAATTCACAGCAATACAGATTCCTGCTCAATTTTTGGAATCTATATATGACAGCTTTGAATTCCTGTCGTTTGTGGAGTTAGAAAAGGAGAATCTGTTTGTGGATTCCCATAAATAGTGATGCAAAGCAAGGCCTAGCTGACAGGTAGCCTATTTTATGGGCGAGAAATAATGATACAGGTAACATAGTTGTCTGTGTTGTAATGAATACATAGCCTACATTTATTCCTGGTTGATTCTCTATCAATTATTAATACCCGTATCAATTATTAGCTCTTTGCCTACGGAATAAATATTCACAACTGGCCGGAATAAATTATGCAAAAATATTAATTTCCGCATATGGTTATAATAATGGCCCTAAGATTTTTCCATGGGTACCGTAGGTAGGGTAAACTATATATTTTTACAATCCTTATGCTTTGGGGATTCATATAAATAAAAACTTTTGATGGAAACCATTCTTGAATTGTTTGTTGTTTTTTTTCAAGTCGGGAGAAAAAAATAAACACGCACAACTTACGAAGTTATGTCGCTCATACGGGATGGTGACGCCATGCTTGGAAAACCCCTTTCATTTGTCGCATTTCATGAGGCTATCTATATATTTTTACAATCCTTGATCCTTTGGTGATTCGTATAAATAAAAACTGATGATGGAAACCGTTCTTGAACTTTTATGTTGGCTAGTCAGGAGTAAACAAAAACACAACCCCAACGACCGCAGCCGCCATTTTTTGAAGTTTCCCCTCTCAATTGTTACATGACATGAGGTCATTTGGAAATTCCCGATGTCATAACATGCATAAAGTCAAAATCGAGGCTGGAATGTCTGCTACCAGTGATTCATGTGTCACGGAAACCTTAATTGGTCAATTTTTCAGTCAAACAACCAATCACAGGTGTGTTTAGATAAGGGTATCAACAAGCCGCTGACAACGGCTTTCCGGCGCAAGTTAAAGAAACGTGAGCCGCTCACAACGGCTTGCCGTAGGCAATTAGTTAATACCCGTATCAATTATTAATACCCGTATCAATTATTAAATGTGAAAATCTTCATATTCGTAGACCCAAGAATAAATTTGACAAAGAAAGTAATTTTTTCCAGGTATAATTAACAAGACAATGCCTTGGGTAAAGGGGTAAGATATATTGATCCATGATTTTGCTTGTAACAAGCTCGTCCTGTTAACAGTTTCCTTTCTATTCTCGCCTTGATTTCAATAATAACATGGGTCTGCTGGCACAAATGTCATTATCATATTAATATATGTATACGTAACTTATAGGATGTATAGGTCGAGCGGAGATAACCTGACCATCGGCGAGTTAGGAGAGAACTCGTAACATCGACATTTCAAAGCTACATCAATCTTTAGAGCTTTAACTCTGAATGAATGGCCTCAAGGAATGATTGTGTGTTAGTCTCTTGTGGGTATTAATTCTAGCTGATAAATCACAGATTCGGAGAAAATTGGATTGTGCTCGAATCGCTCCATTGGATTTCATGTAAAAAGTAAAGCCTTCTTCACCATAGTTTTTCCAAATGACATAAAATCCCAGCTGAATTAACCGCTATAAAATTCTTGATCTACAGGTTTTTAAGATGGAATTGCACCCTTAATGAGTGCCCCAAAGGCACAATAAGCATTCCTCCGCTTAATACCACAACCGCTTATAAATGGACTCAAAAGTAAACTGTGACATATATGTTGCAGATCCCTCAAAGTTCATGGTCAGCCTGATATTCTGAGGTGAGAGTGGGGTATCTGCCTTCATTCTCAAGGTAACAACCTTGCCATACATGTATGTCAGTTTCTGTTCCTGTGAAAATGTCATAAAATAGTTCAAGAGCAGATCTTTTTCACAAATGTTCAAAACAAACATTCATCTCGGCGTAAAATCCAGAGAGATTCAGCAATCTTAAATAGAGGTTTATAGAAACAAGAGTACATCACGTGATCTCTTACAGTTCTAAAACATTTGATTGGTCAATAGAGGTTTATAGGAACAAGAGTACATCACGTGATCTCCCACAGTTCTAAAACATTTGATTGGTCAATTCAAATTTTCAAATGGAAATCCGGTATATTGATTGGCCTGTGAAGAAAATTGAAAGAAACTCCAGTCAATCGCTGTAAACATTTATTGAGTTCAGAAGGTATTATGAGAATCTTGGCAACTATAGACCGTATTATGCACACAATCAAATAGTTACATGCAGTTATTGGTTATGTGATCAATAGGTGATTGACATTAAAAGACATCAAACTGTTTTCTAATTTGAATACATGTGTGGATCTCCATCCACAGATTGTATGAGAATCTACATTTCCACATATCGTGTATGACTGTTTCTAATTGACTAGTAATTCCATTCTCAGTCTTTGGTATTAATTTGTTACCCCTCAGCCCATAGGGCTGTGGGGTCTTGTCGTTGCCGTGTACGTACGTCCGTCCGTCCGTCAACATGTTCTTGTCCGCTGAATATCTGCAGATCTATGAAGTCGGGCCTGACCAAACTTTGGTGAGAGCTTCCTGAATGTTGACTGATGAAATGATTAGATTTTCAGATGGCTGTGATGATTTCATAATTTAAAAAAAAAAATTTATTGTTATTTATTGGTGGCTTAGCTTTTGCACCGTTATCTATGCCCATCGGGAACCCTTGGTTGCATGTTTCAGTGTGAATTTTAAAGGTTCCCTGATACAAGAAAGCCTGGTCCATTCAAGATTCTCATTCAATGAAGGACAACATTTTTCTTTAATTTTGCTATTAAATCATTCTATTCTACATCATATGATTTATCCTAAAACTTTTGCATGAACCATATTTGTGTCCACACATTGAACTGTACAACATAATGCTTCAATTTTTGTCACCAAACATGTTACTGTACCTTGGAAATTATTTAAAACGAGTGATTAGGAGAGCCCATTTTTAGCCTGACTCTGGGCAATTTTGAACCAGTTTGCATACCTGGAGCTTATGCCCCCCCCCCCCCAAATAATGATAAGGGTGGGCCTGTGTCAATCAGTGTGTTTACTTGTTATCACACTTGTGCAATGCATAAATTGCCACTGATAGAGCTACACTTTCTTGCATGCTGTAATACCAGCACACCACTCACGTGAAACCGAAGTCTGTTATATACGGTATCCAAGGATTTTTTGCAGGTTCCGATCCCAAACTCCCAGTTCCTTTTCGTAATTCATTATTGAGGGTCCAATTATTTTAAGTGAATTTCGGCGCAAAGAGCCTGTGATCAATCACAAAACAGAGGTTTATTAACATGAAATTCAATACCCAGCTATGCAATCAGATTGATATTGAGGCTCCCAGAGGTTTTTTCTAGGAGTATTTCCTTCAGAAATCCTTTCAAATTGAACAACAACAACAACACTTTCTTTTTTTGTTTC
>JAVTVY010009019.1:0-42892 GCA_036873755.1 Hanleya hanleyi
ATTATATGACAGTAGATTTCATCAACAGATTGAAGTTGTGTTTTGTTGGTTACCTAGCCTTGTTGGCATCAAAAGAAATACGGAGGCTGATGAAATGGCTAAGGCAGCCCAAGATAATAATGTTGATCATGTTGGAATCCCATATAGTGATTTCATACCCTCTGTCTGTGCTTATGTGAGAATGCTGTTTCAATCTTTATGGGGTGCTGTAGATAATAACAAACTTCATGAGTTAAAAAAAAAACTGTAGGACATATTCGTCTGAGTAGCCAGAAATGTTTCGATCAAGCCATGATCACTCATCAGGTGATGTAGAATCGGCCATACTCCATTAACTCGCAAACGTTTACTAAAAAAGGAACCAACCCCATTGGCCAAGGTGTACTCCATGCGATGAAGATTTCACAGTGAAACATATTCTGATCGACTGATGAGATTCTAAAATTTTCTTTTTATCAAGCAGTACTTTAGAAGATCTTTTTAGTGGGGTAAAAGAAATCTGTATTATTTGAGAGAAATCGGTTTGCTGCATAAGATTTAATGTATGTACATGTTTTTGGTGTGTTGTGGATTGTTGGGTTGTTGACTTGTTTTTGTTGGAACACTTAGACTTCGATTCAATCTTAATTCTCTCTCTCTCTAATTAGTTTATAAGATATAGTTTGTAAAATATTACATAGTTATTCCCCCTGATTGTGATAAGGTCAGTTGTCTCCCTTGATGTGAGCAGGGTAATTGTCTCCCTTGTGTGATAGTGTGTATATCCAGTTGAAATTAAGCTTGCTTCATTGGTAGACTGTACAAATGACAGCAGTACAAACTCACAGGCATTCGTGAAGTTATGGATATACATGTGCAGAATAATATTGCATTAATACCAGTCTGCTATAATTCCATAACGGCCAATGCAACCTTTTGTTTCAATTAAATTAGGAAATCTATTTTCCAGACACGTCTGTTTTGGTGGATCAAATTTTCACACTTGAATTGCACAAAAGACAATATTTAGCATGTAGTGAAGAAGTACTGATGTGGGATTTTCTTAGAAAGCTGGATGACAGTAATTGACAAGAAGGGCAGCGTGATGCAAAGTCTTTACTGCAATGCTTCGTCTATATTGCCCATTTTCAATTATTTTTGACAGTATTTCAAAATTTCAAGAAATGAAAGATAAAGCGGTGAGATTTTCAGCTTCAAGATTTCAACTCAAAATTTCTCAAAAATTAAAATAATTTCAAGATTTCAAGATTGTATTATATTAGTACTTGTTTTTTTTTATGCTGAATTGTTGTAAGAGGGTATATTATTTGACTTTTAATAACTGCTCATTGTTTTTGGGAATGGTCAAAGTCTCCATATATAGAACAAACTTGAAACCCCCAAATATCATGCCTGTTTGAAAATGACAAAGGCCCAGATCTTTTGATGCATGATGTTCGAGTCTGATTACGATAGATAGATAGATCCTAGTGATTGTTCTAGGTGACATACAACAGAATCACAAAGCTACAACTTAACACCTTTGTTGTGCGAAGGATGCCCACATCAATGCTGAATACGACCTGATCATAATTTCTCTTAACTTTATTTTGACAGGTTACAGCTGCAATATATCTATTTGATTCCCAAATCGTAAACCTGCTTTAATTAATGCCTTAATCTCCGTCAGGAAGATGAATTCAAACCGTAAAAACGGAAGTTAAAACTAAAAGTTATCTCCCCTAGAGGAGAGTTGTCCGCCCCTAGGAGAGCTCTCCCATTCATCCCAGTGGAGTTACTATAAAAGGCTCTGCTCAAACCATTCCTATCCTCTTTCTCCTGTTTGTACTCGACCAGTGCACATCAAGGAAGTGTTAATTCAATACAGCCTGTGTTGTTGTTGTAACCGCCGGATTATATCCTTTATCAAGATTGTCTTGTGTTTTTCTTTTCGGAAATTCTTCTTACATTGGTATATGTCTGAGGTTTCTGTTCCGAATTCTAATTCTTGTCGGACGTGTGAGCAAGTTTGTCCCGTTTGGACTCCCACACGGTTTGTTTTACTTGTAAAGATTTGTGTATCGCAAAGCCACGTGTGCGTGTGTCATCGGATTCGTCTGCCTGGAGGAATTTTGCCCAGGTCCGACGTGCTCATTTATTGCGTGCCTCTGATGATCTCGCTCTATCGGAGCGATAGTCGGTTTTTGGGAATTTACGCTTGTGTATGACTTGAAATCCATCAAGGATCTCGGTGGTATCGGAATTTAGAATTTGTACTCTTACATTCAAAGTCCGGTTTTTCTTCGACATCTGTAAATATTTCCTCCCAGTGGCCTGTTCCTGCAGGAGATAATATTCTATAGACAGTCTGACCTCCACCGCTATTCCTTTATCTCGAGTCCCTGTAAAACCGGTTCCATTGTTCAGGCCAACAAAGGCCTCCAGTTTCAGGTCGGTGTTCCTGAGCGATCCATTGTCTCCTTCGGACAAAAGAATGCTACCTCGCCGCAGGTTATCTCGCCTATGTCATTTTTGTCAATGGTTCTGTTGCGATTAAATAAATAATATTCCGGGATAGTTTTGTCTGACATCTCTATCTCGGGTGTTTCTAAATTTTGTCGGGGCAAATTTTGGACTCGCTTGGATCTCACACGGTTTGTTTTACCGTCAGCCACGTGTTTAGTGTCTTCGGACGTACGTCGCTAAAATATTTTGCTCTTGTCGGAGATTTCAAAATTTTTGTCATGATTTTTCTATATCTTGAAATGATCGTCCGACGATGTTTTCTAAAAGTCATTATGAAATCTCATGCTTAACTAATAACACAGTCCTGCATTATGGCAGTGTGTATTCAATATCGCGTCTCCACACAAACAATGAGTTTCGGCCCGCTGTGTTTGATGTGGGCTTTTACTGGCTCTCACCATTCCGTTTTGTTTTTCGGTCGGTATGTGAGCCTATTGTGATCTGTACGATAAACGAACAGGTTTTCGTTTCATTGATTCGCGATTTTATGCATTGAATTGTTGTATAAATCTTTACTAGTATTGTGAATACTATCCTCGTTCTGACGCGGGAGGTTCGTTTTCCCCGCCGGGGAAATCCGATTCTTTATAAGCAGTCCGTCAATTTTCCATGTTGTTGTTGTATCTTCTGTTCGGACTTGCAGTTTTTGGTAGTTTCGTTTTCATGCATTCAGTTCTTTGATCCTACCAAAATGTAATCTCTTGTTATATCAAATATTATATGTTTATTTTGATATCCTGTGATCAAGAGAGAACTTACAGAGGTTTTTATCTACCTTTTATGCTTACGTTGTCTTGCGTTTGTGTTACGTAACCACAACTCAAGCCTATTCACTACGACGCTTTGTTACATTTTAATGAGCTTCTTTACTACTCTCTTTGTGTAATTAAGGGTGTTGAACAACAAAAGAGATCACGTGTTTGTTTATCGCGAGTGAGTAAACCCTATTCACTCACTCACCCTTGTTTATTGTGAAAGTGTGCTATTCTTTGAAACACAAATTTCTGTTATTTTACATTGTGAGTTGTTTGTGTTTCACACCTAGTTGGTCCCATCTGTATACTGAATTACGCTTATAATTCAGATTGAGTTGAGCATTAATTTTACTTCTTCTCTCTGAGAAAATTTAGAATTATTAGCGTGACTGTGAGTGTATTTCTCCGGGAAATCTGTAGAAATACTCTCGTTCCACGACTTGTGGAGTGTTTATTGATCTTCTCCTAGTCTGTTGGCCGGGCAAGGATCAAGCCTGAAGTTTTCTCGGTCTTCTACCTGGGACAGCATTAGTCTATTTCATCGAGCGGTCTTCTTGTATGTTGAGCCCTGCGCAAGGATGACAAGCAAATGCGTGAAATCTTCTCCAAGTAGGATTACCGGTACAGTCTACAAGAACAACAGACGGCTCTTTAGCAATGTTCTTTACCGTTTCTTCTTCTCGACAGCTTGTTCGTGCTAGGTCATTTCAAATTCTGAATTTTTAATAACCTTAATTTATCTGCCGGCGAGAGACTTTAAATGTATTTCCTCTCTTCGGGAATTTTAAATTCTTTGAGGATCTTTTTAGTTTACGTGGAAATCTCTTTGTTCTGGATGTCGGTGGTGTTACTACTTTTGGTTATAGGTAGTGACATTGTTTATAAATGTTTAACATTCTCTCCATATAAAACTCCAGTACTGATTTTCATGTACAGGAGCCAAATTACATCGGGAGATGTCATAATGTAATCATGTTCACTGACACAGTAATCATGTTCACTGACATAAAGATCCATAATGCCATTTACCTCATTGAGGTTACGTTTGTGTTTAACGCTAGGAACATTTAATGTGTTCATCTCTACTGCATTTCTAATTTAAAAAAAAAAAAAAAAAAATTATTACAATCGAGTTCGGGTTACTGTTTGCAACGCCTTCCTCGTTTCGCACCTCAACGACGTTCCATTTCGTCGTTTCGTTGTCCTCGTACACCTGTACGTCGTTTTCTCGCCGTTACGTCGTTTTTCTCGTACTTTTATAAGGTTGTATCCTGCTCCATTATGAGCATGTATATACTTTATGTTGATGCAAATGGGGAAATCACTACGTCGTTTATCACACACAACGTTTCTCTCATTTTTCACCATTACGGTTTCCTTCTGTTACACCTTGACGACGTTTATTACGCCGTCATGTGTTTTCTCATACACTTGTGCGTCGTTCGCGTACATCTGTTAGATGTTCCGGTACGCCATAACGCCGTTCCTTACATCATTTCTTCGTTTGCGAGATGCATATTTTATATCTATTCATCCTCGTTTTTCGGCACTTCCTTCGATTCTCCATCGTCGGTGGGAGTGGAAGTCAACCTTCCCCTTGTATCAATTCCTCTCGGGTTTTCACATCGAGGTTTACTTAGGTTCGTCGTTACACTACGAAGAGAGTTGTGTTCAAGCCTTTTTGATTCCAGAAATTGTGTTCGAATCAACAGTAATTGGTCTTGAATTCAGCACAGCTTTTGTGTTGATTTATGTTTAACACAGAACCATGTTGATTTCAACACACAAACATTTTGTGTTGAAATCCTTTTTACCACAGGATTGTGCTTAAACAACACAATGTTTTTTCACGGTGTACTTAGGGGACAGTTTTTCGACTTTCTCCTTCAAGTACTTCGTTCCCGGATAGACCGTTGCACCAGTTTGTTAGACTTTGACATTATGGTTCTGTCATCAACTTTAGGACTTTTCATTTCTATGCGGGACCTTACTCACTATGTTCGTTTTTCGGGTTCGGTCTCTGCAGTGGATTTATTTGTCCTGGTGCCGAGAATGTGATGCCCTTCCCGACTGTGTCTCTTTGTTTCCCTGTATTTGACTTCTTCCTTCACCTTTATCGTGATATGAAGTTCAACTCGGCACCCTTTAAGGGTTCCGGTCTGCTTGGGCTAGGGTTTTTACATTTTCTACCGGCATCGTCATTTGTCTAAACGACAATATCTCTGCGCCCTTTCGGCTTTCACTTACAGTCTCGCCGTACTCGCCAGCTGTTACCGAATTGGGATATTCATGTGGTTCTGTATGCTCGGTTTCGTCCGCCTTTTGAACCTTTACAGTCCGCCTCTCTTTAAGCTGTTTCCTACAAGTCTGCTTTGCTGGCGGCTTTTGCTTTGGCGTCTAGTGTGTCTGAACTTCATGCTCTTGAGAGATCATCTATGACCTGGACTGCGGATTGGTCTCGCTTTTCCTTTCGACCCATTCCTGAGTTCATCGCCAAAATGAGTCTGTTCGCTTAGGTCCGTGCGCTCAATGTTCGTACTCCATCCCTGCGTTGTCAGACTTCGTGCATGGCCTCGAAGACGACCTTTCTGTTATGCCCTTTTCGAGCCATTCACCACTACCTTACTCGTATCGATTCCGCTCGCGGCTCTCGTCGTCTGTTATTTCTGTCCCTTCACCCGTCCGCAATGCGTGACATTACTAAGAATACCATTGCCGCGTGGTTGAAGAAGACCCTTAAGTGGTCTTATCTATTGGCCATTGACGCTCCCCCACTACTGTCTACTTCTTCTTCTCATGAGATTCGTGCCATCGCTACGTCATGGCCTTTATGGAAGAACTTGTCCCTCCATGACATTGTCCAGTCTTGTGCCTGGACGGCAAACTCCACGTTCACCATTTTCTATCTGAGAGATATGTCAATGCAGTCAGATAGGGTGACCATGCTTGGGCCGCTGGTAGCTGCCCAGCACGTGGTCAAGTAAATTTTCAAAAAAAAGGGGGGGGGGGCGGCATTTTTGTATCATCGCATAACATTTGTCCACATATGACATGATCACCTAAGAAGGAAGAAATAAGTCAGATGGCCGGCCATGGACTCTAATCAATCTAAGACGCCTGACACTATGGTGAGTTTAATCTTTACCTTAACTGCAGATTTGCTTGTGTCATTTCAGGTTGAAACTGACTTCCTTCTAGATGATCTCAACTGGGTCACCTACGCTCAACTCACAAGACGAAGAACTGACACTTTGCCAGTGTCGGCTACAGTCGAATAAAGTACAGAGAGTTGACGATTGCGTAGAGTTGACTCAGGGAGCAAGCGCTGTCAACTCCAACGCATCCTACAAGACCTGTTCAACTTTCAAGGACCAAGTATGGAGAGTTGACATAAGACGGCTTGTGGACTGAGAGTGGTGTGGCTTGGCGCCCTCTAAGCTTCGGGCAGTATACGCTCTCCCCGTTCTTAAGGTCCAGCCAAGTATCTCCCTGTATGCACGGACTGCTGGCTATTGCCCCACCCAGGACATACAGTGCCTACCAAGAAGACCTTCTAGTAGCCTAAGCGGCCGGGGGTATCCTTCAGCTTGGTAGAAGTATGTACCACACCACGATCACAGCTACATGGAGGAAGACACTCAAAAGATAAGTATCTTCTATTACTACTCCATAATTACCCACTGCATTACCGACCAGGGTTCTTTTGTTGAGATTTATTGTCATGCCTGTGATCATTTTAGATAGAGGCTGAGATGGCCGAGTGGTCTGGGCCGTTTGCTGTTACTGCTGGCGATTTGGTATCGAACTCTGAGGACGCGGGTTCGTGTCTCGCACAGTCTGACCTTTTTCCAGCACTAGTAATTGTACCTTACTGAGAGACTGTTATCTTAAAAATAATTGGATATAAATGTTATCTTAAAAATAATTGGATATAAATGTTATCTACTCAGTAGTAATAGGTCAGTTTGCCAGCCGCTATCTCTCAAGTCATCATTTTAGGCCTGACACAATTCTGACTTTTAATCTTTGACTTTACTGCAGTTTTGCTTGTGTCATTTCAGATTGAACTGACTTCCTCCCAGATGATCTCAGCTGGGTCACCTACGCTCAACTCACAAGACGAAGTATTGACACTTTGCCAGTGTCTCCACAGTCGAATAAAGTACAGAGAGTTGACGATTGCGTAGAGTTGACTCAGGGAGCAAACGCAGTCAACTCCAACGCATCCTACAAGACCTGTTCAAGTTCAAGGTCCAAGTATGGAGAGTTGACATAAGACGGCTTGCGGACTGAGAGTGGTGTGGCTTGGCGCCCTCTAAGCTCTGGGCAGTATACGCTCTCCCCATTCTTAAGGTCCAGCCAAGTATCTTCCTGTATGCACGGACTGCTGGCTATTGCCCCACCCAGGACATACAGTGCCTACCAAGAAGACCTAGTAGCCTCAGGGGCCGAGGAATCCTTCAACTTGGTAGAGTTTGCGTACCACACCACGAGCACAGCTACATGGATGGAGACACTCAAGATAAGTACAACTGTATCAAATCCATGAATTACCCTTTTACGTCTCTGACCAGGGTTCCACTTGTTGAGTATTAATGTCTCATGTTTATGCCCATGTCTGTGTCATCCCAGCGGTTACTTAGCCTGCTATTGGAGCTACAACAAGGCCGAGGTTCCCACCTCCATATGTTGGTACTGAGGCATTAATTAAAGCAGGTTTACGATTTGGGAATCAAATATTAAACATTTATAAACAATGTTTCTATTTGTTACCAAATCAAACCTGCTTTAATTTAATTGTCCCTCCCTTCCGTCCCCTCATGCTGCGGCCTTGCACACTACAGGTCTCGGTTTGTTACAATGAGAAAGAGGATAGGAATGATTTGAGCAGAGCCTTTTATAGTAACTCCACTGGGATGAATGGGAGAGCTCTCCTAAGGGCGGACAACTCTCCTCTAGGGGAGATAACTTTTAGTTTTAACTTCCGTTTTTACGGTTTGAATTCATCTTCCTGACGGAGATTAAGGCATTAATTAAAGCAGGTTTGATTTGGTAACAAATAGAAACATTGTTTATAAATGTTTAATTTTTCACCACATCTGTTTTATTGTGTTAAAATTTCTACTTTCATGTTATTTTTCAAGGGAAAAAATATGAACTTGATGTTGACAATTCTTCTCTGTATGTTTTCATGTGAAGTGGGTAGGAGTTATTTGGTTGGACCTTTAAATAGCCCATTTAGGTCTCTTTAGTTCAACCAGGCCTGGGAGGGAACCCCCATGACTCCCCCTATCAAACTACCCTCTCTCCGAAATAATACAAAAGTTGAGAGCTAACACTCTGTGCATTTGTAGCATATCATTTGGTGGTCAGATGTAGCTTACTTGCATGACCCCCCAAGCAAGGAATCATGGGTAAATTCAAAACTGCGACCATTTAGGTACCAGAAAAGTTATGTTTCCATCATATTTCTTCAAAATGTTTGCTTTTCTGCAGATAAAAGTGGCAAAAAAAATTTTTTTTTCACATCAGATTAGCTCAAGTGGTAAGAAAAATATTTGGGCCTCGACTAGCCTCTCTTCATCCTCATCCGAGATAGGTCTGAGAAAGTCCAGACCTGGTGGGTTGAATAAATTTTGCATAGTATACCCTCCCCCCCCCCCCAACCATGATAGGCCCGGTGGAATAAATACAATTTGCATATCTTCACATCTAGGTAACCTGGATCAGCTGGTTGCCATAACTTTACATCCCTGAATTAAGAAGCAGGAGATAAAGTGGTGGAACAGAGTTTCTCATGTTTGTCAAATCTACGAGAGCTGTTGCTCACTTTCCTAGATTTTGTTAACTTTTGTGTGATCACTCCGTCCAATAACTATTCGTTGAATTTCCAATTCCCAGGATAGTGATCAAAAGCTCTTCTGAAGAATTAGTTATGGAGAGTGATGGAGAGTGAAATGACCACTCTCCTTAAAATCGAGAGAATGGGTGCTGATGTGTCAGACCTCCTAACTGCTCATTTCTGAGTAGCTTCAGCTAACTTGGACTTAAAAACTCCTGGTAGACACTGATTGTCCCATGAAAAGAAAACCATCTGACGATAAGACCACTGTGCAGATGAGTGCAGGCTCAGAGAAGGATAAGGGATCAAAATTTCACTTTGACTTGTTTCCTTGTACTACATGTTTAGGGACTAGTGACAAACCTGATTTAGAGATTGTACCAAACTTTAGGCAATATGCATCCTAAACAGGAACCATTCCTGGTTTTGGAGTTATACTGTTCAAACAGATAGTGCCGGTCATGTTGTTTAAATGATATACTAAAGCATACACAAACAGTAAAATGGATATTATGTTGGTATTTTGTGTCTATAGGAAAGATGTTTCATGCCAGGAACTTGGACTTTGGACTCTTCTTAGGGTAAGTTGATGTTCTTTCATTTTAGGAAATGTCATGTTTTTGGATGGATCCATCCTGTAGATTGATGATGACTTGTTGGCTGTCGGGTTAGCTTTCACATTAAATGTTAGTGATCTCATTCTGTCTTTGTCTTAAACACATGTTAAAGGACTCTGAATTTCCGGGTTGAACACATTGTTCACTCTGCCTGGTATAATATCAGGGTTGACCAGGCTTTCCCATGCACTACCACATAACCTCATATATACCACAACAGCTTGCATCATTTTATAATATTTATGGGACACATCCATCACCCCCAGAAAACTGAACCCGATCCTATATCTTCCAGACTAAGCCTTGCTGCATCCCATATATATTCTGATCGATTACATCATTGTACACTCAAGGGACTAATTACATGTACTGCAGTTTATGATTGCCTTTTCAATCCGTCTGTTTGATTCAATTGAATGCTTGTTAAATTTTATACTCACATGTGTACATCATTGTACAACTACGGGACACATCCATTACCCCTAGGGGCTTGTCCCCAACCTGCTTGAGGAAATAGGCCCCACCCTCTTTCTCTCGTTCTAATTAGCCTCATCCCATGGAACTAAACCCCATCCCATATCTTGAAAACTAAGCCTCATACCACTGTATAACTTCATATATGTTCTAAAAGCTTACATCATTGTACACTTATGGGGGCACATCCATCACACCCAAGAGGTCCCCAACCCCCCCAAAAAACTGAACCCCACCCTTCATCTCGTGAAGTAAGTCACACCCCACCTCATATTCTGCACAAGTAATTTAAGGGACTGACTTTAACTGCAAATCATTATTGACTTTTCAATTTGTCAGTTTGGTTACGTGAATGCTTGTTAAATTTCATACTAACAAATATTGAAATCATGTTGCACAATTAAATTTAGCTGATTTTGATAGATCTGTATGTCTGCTAGACCTCTTAACAAATCTCAAACAAACTTGTTTTAAAGCTCAACATCACTGATAAAAAGTGCACTGGGAATACATAAGCATGGCATTTCCACTCACCTGTGCAATCAGTGACAAATACAATGTACTTGTGGGGTGATTTATAGGAGGAGGTTCTGTTCATTTCCAACTGGGGGGACAGCATATTTGTATTATTCTATTCAACCAGTTCTCTGATCATCCCCCGATGTAAAGCTCAAAATGTTTATTGGACTGTCAGTCACAGTCTAGATTCAGGAGTCACACAGAGAATTTCATTTGCAATATTGGTTTTTTTGCATGGTTGAAAATCAATATGGCCAGTTGGAATATAATTTATGATATAAAAATTGTCAACAATAAAAATTTCAAAATATCTACTCTACCATCAATTTCAAATGACATCGCCCAATCCATGAAAGGTATAGTACACGTGGTACTCATCCCAGTTCAATGGAACATGGAGCACACCAACACACTGTCCCAACTATGCGGCTTACATGAACACACTTAATGTAGACATGCAATGAAAAATCCATGGATGGAGAAATTGGAAATATGGATATTAGCATACACTGAGTTGAATTACAATAATATGTTTCACTGCAATAATGAACTGGAAATAACCACCAGAGCTTGCATGCTGTATTTAATTGACCACCATGTAAGCTGTTTGGCATGGTGTGTATGGTTTGAACTGTTTATAACTCTGCGCTCATTGAACATGTTGAACTGGAGGATTGTGTGATGTCATATGATTTTTTGGCATAATTGATATATTAGAGTTTTTACTGTTGACAAGTGTTTTATATCATAAATATCTGTCAGTGTGTTTGGTATAATTCATGAGTATATATTCGAATCAGCCAGTTTCAAACATGCAGAAACCTAAATCATATACAATTGCGATATGTCTTGTGTATGCAACTTGTAAATAATGCGGCAGTCCCAAGAACTCTTTGAGAAATTTTCCAGGTAGAAGCTGGGAACTGCTTGAACAGAACATAGCAAGTATGACATCGTGAGTTGAGGACTAGCAGAACCTCTTCATATGGAAATGATCCGACGGGTATTTTGTTATTGATTTCACAGTTGAGTGGAATTACCATGCTTTTCTTAAGCCCCAGTCAGATGCACATGTATACACACTCGTGTTTAAATTTAAACACTGTGCAAAATAAAATACATGTGTGCAAACTCAGCATGTGAATGCAACAGCACACATGTGTCTATTTGCATGAAGAATAAATTTGCATCTGGTCCAGAGATTTTGCAAAAGTATATTTACACGTGTGAATTTGCACTGTATGAAAATCTGGTCATGCGAACGCATAGCAAATATGCACACCATGTACTTGAAGTAAACAGAGATAATACTGTTCAATTAATTGTTGGAAAAAATGTTCAGTGGAATATTTATGTCGCATATCACTGTAAATTATTACTGCCAAACAAAAACAAAATTATCATCAAACTTCTTTTTGGGGCATGGCAACATTTGACCTATGGTATTGTGACATATATCAATAGGCTTCATTAGACTTGATGCAGGTAACTTGAATTACATGTATAGTGCATAAAATGCTTAATTCCATCTAATTCAATGTGAACATGTTGAAATGATCAATTTCATTTTATGGGTGGTGTTAAGCTTCAAAGATAACTGTTTACATGTAACCGCGCTGCGGTGGTCTAATGGTTAGAGCGTCGGCCTCGTAAGCGGTAGGTACTGGGTTCGATCCCAGGCCGGGTCATACCTAAGACTTGAAAAATGGAACTTGTTGCTCCCTCGCTTACGCTCAGCATTAAGAGGATAGAACAAGGACTGGTTCGCTCGGTGTCAGTATAATGCGACTGAGTGGGGTGTCATGTCTGCCAACGGCATGATATTTCAGTGGGACAGCACTATAAAATGGCAGCATTAGATCTGCTCTGTTACAAGTAGGTACCCCTGCCCCTCCCCCTCCCCTCCCTTCCCTTCCCCGTCGTGATATAGCTGAAAAAATGTTGAAAGCGACGTTAAACCCTATTCACTCACTCACTCACTGTTTACATGTACTTTAAAATTTGTATAATTATTTACCTGATATATAGGTGTGATGTTCTGGTTAAGCCAATGTGGACAATTCTTCACTGATTTATTGTAGCTGGGATCTTAAGAATAACACCTGGGCAATAACAGAGGCCCTTAGACCATGTATTGTGAACATTGACTTCCAAAAAGGCAATACCACTGTGTTCAAGTCTGTCCATTTTGCTGGCTACATTGGCATTTTAACTGGTGTAAAGCCTGTAAGTACATATACATGAAAGGGAATGTGTTGGGTTTAGTGTTTGGTTTTGCTGAAACCATAAGAATATTGACATGTTTGTGCATATACATGTATATTTGAAAATAACCTACAAGTTGATGTATGAATGGTTTGTGCTTGATGATCAATCTGTTGTTATATTGGTAAAGATTCATGTATGTAAACTTTGCTTCAAATGAATTCTTGTCCCATCAAAATGATAACCTTCAAATTCAAATCCCTGAAACTGATTATCTTCATACATGTATATACTGAAGACAGAAGTGAATGCTGAAATGCTTACATTTCAATTATAAGTGATAATCCAAGTTGATTGTACATGTAGGCTTGAAATTATTCTATGATGCTTCTGAGCAAGACAGCTCGAACAGTATTCATTCATAGCCTTGTTATTTTTTTGTAGGGTGTATTCACACTCTCTATGAATGAGAGGTTCAATGCTGATGGAGGGTATATAGGTCAGTGTGGTATAATATCATTCTTTATTTCAGGGACTGTCTATCCATAATGCACCATAAATCCTGTAGGTGTTGTCAAATGCCTAAAATGCCACAATAATCTGTCGTGTAGAATAATCTCTGCCCTAAATCATAGAATACTATTGTTTTACATGTACTGTTACATTGCCTTAGTCATGTTAGTGTTTTATACCATATCGCATGACCGTGATATAAATTTCAATAAATAACTCTCCCCTTTTGCATTAAGGATCTTAAATTCTTGGAATAAGGGTCATACACGGTGACCACGGCTGACTGACCAATCAAAGGGTCACTTCAATGGACAATGAACCTAAATGTCCCATCTCATGAATATTTAGTGTTCATTGTCTATTGCCTTTTGATTGGTCAGTCAAGGTCACCATATACATTGATAGGATTTTATTATTAATGAAATTCCTTGGGCTATAAACAAGCTACTATACCACTTTATTGTCTTTTTTGGTTTTGAGAAATCCACAGAGTTCAACATGCATTATACCATTCTTGTGAGCTAGCATATTAATCTAGTTTAGGATCGATATACTGGCTTGGTTAATTGCCCATGGAAGTTCTGGATATAAATAGCTGGAGAGGTTTCCACTAAACCGAATCAATCAGTAAGAGCGCTCATTCAGTTTATTATGCGAAGTTTGAGTTTTGACTGGTTTGAATTTTATCACTTGTCGGACTACCTTTGATGTCGACTAAAATCGATATCTGGTATCAAAGTGAAAACCGCAGGCTTCAGTTACCGGTGGGCTAACTCAAAACCACCACAGGGGTATGAAATGTACAAGATTGTGTACCAGGCAATGACTCAAAAACTCATCCGAATTATAACAAGGATTAGGTAAACCCTTGATCTATGAGGATTGTGAGATTACTTGGACTTGGAAGATAATATTATACATGTGTATATAAATATGTTTCATGAAATTTTGCAGGAATCATAGAATGGTTACTTGGTGATCACAGTGCTCATTGGATGGGTTTCCTCACCAGAAACACACTGGAGAATGCCCAGAGTTTTGATGAAGCCAAGAAAATGTTATCAAATACAAAGATGTTAGCACCTGCATATTACATTCTGGGAGGAACCAAAGCAGGGGAGGTAAGGCCATACAAAAAAAAATAAATAAAAATCTTTCGGTTTTGCACAAGTCACAGATTGAAGTGTTTATGTCAAAAACTATTACATATAATGCAACCGAGCCCTTGGATTTTGTGTTAATCCAATACTCTGCTGTCAAATGTCATTGTGACTCAAAAATCAGGAAATAATTGAAAGTTGCTAATTTTTCTTGAGTGAATACATTGATAGGAAAAGATGTAACATACCAAAAATGGAGGTCGAGTTAACTCTGACCTCAAAATCAGGAATTCGTTAAAAAGTGGATGCAATGAGAGGGAAGCGATATGTCGCATACCTAAATTGACATGATTGAGGTCTAGATCAAAGTGGCCCAAGAATCAGCCAGTCATTGAAAATTAATTGCAATTTCTTCGTGACTGGATAAATTAATGATGTGTCGAGTACCAGAAGAGAGCTAAAGGTCAGGGTCCTTTAGACGAAACATTAGAAAATGGTTCAAAATCTTTACCCGGTGTTATATGTAACCCCAATTCTGAGCTGTAGAATCTGACCAATGATGAGATCTCTTCTGTTCTAGGTTGTATACCTCAACATAAAGCTTCCAAAACAAGACAAATTGTAGTTTGGAAAGCTAAATTGTTGTGCTTCAAAATTTAAATTTGGTTGAATATCCATATCCAGAGTCATTTTCACACCAAAAGGCAAAATAGATGTCCAAAAGAATTGGACAGGGCCTGTATTGGAGATTGATGCACAGTTGCTCATAAAGCTAATTCACTTGTGTAGCTCAGTCTGATTTGTCATTCTCCTTTACTAGCCTGTAATCATAGGATGATATGGGGGATATATATGGTCAACTATAGTTTTTGCATTAACTATTTCTTCTAATTTTTCGAACAGCATTCTTAGACTTAAAAGCAGAATAAAACCATCTTTATGTCAACTGAGGCAGAATATTGTGGCATGGATACGTTATTTATCCCAAGAATTGAAAATATAGCTAGTGAAAGTTGTGGAATGTTATCAGAATTTCTCTCTGCAGATGCTTAAATTTTTGCTGTCTGAATAGTTAGAAGAAATTGTATCATCCTTCCACATATATTTTCAGGGTTGTGTGATAACTAGGTCGAGGGAGGCAGCATTGGATGTCTGGTGTATGAACAGTACCATGTGGTACATACTGGAAACAAACTACGACCGCTGGAAGAAACCCTTGTTCTTGGATGATCGTCGAACACCTGCTAACAAATGTATGAGGACGCTGACACAACAGGTGAAAAGACCATACTATACAATCATATAGTACTAGTTCTTGTCAGGTAGTGGACCTTCCCAGAAAGTCATGAAATCCCACTGAAAACTTTTGAGCTCCCTCTGTGACAGAATTTCAACAGATAACATTCAGCATTTCTTTAACACCACGCATATGGGATGAATGCGATAAGCCTCTTGAAAAGTTTGTGTCAGGAAACGGTTGATGCATGAATTCAAATCAATGTGTACATCGATCAACAAACTTTTCCCTGCCCACATTGACTTGATTTGATGAGATGAATTGAACTTTTTGTTAGTAATTTATTTTGGTAATATTAAATACAGTTTTGTTTTTGTATTCAGAATGTGTCCATTGCTGGAATATTTGATGTCCTGTCCTCCAAACCAGTGTTGAATAAGGTGAATGCTGTATTATCAGAGTTTTATGAGATAGTGGGGTGTTCAAATGATATCATCTCATTCATTTTAAGCGATTGGATCTTGTCTGGGCAATAAATTGAGAGTGATTGAACTGATCAACTTCAAACTTGGAGAGTGGTTTGACATTGGTGACAGAACGGTTGACATAGGCAAACGGATGGTTAGGAATGCTTTTCAGTTACTTGTGCAATCCAAGATGACCACCATTAGTCATCTTGCATTGTCAGCAGTGGGATCTTTACACATTTCTTGTCCGACCAATACATGTAACTCAAGAACTATTGCACCGATCGACTTCAAACTTGGAGAGTGCCTGTTCAGTTACCTGTGTTAACTGCCAGCCATCTTGGATGTTCTTGCCCGGTCAGTGCCCGGACAATAACTCTAGAACTATTGACCCAATCCACTTGTGGGATGTATGGCTCATCAGACAAATCTCCATTTTCAAAATTATACTTTCAAGCTATGATAGGAGATATCAGCAGCAGCACCAGCTACAGTAGATGCAGTCCATCATAACTGGTGTTGCTGGCAGGGGACGCGGACCTCTATGGTCGATTTTTCAAACTTGTTTCGTAAGATTAATAATTTATTCTCTAGAAACCATGATGATATTTATTCAGCATTAATAGAATTTAGAAATATCGATCAATTTCAGGAGACATTTCTTGTTCATAATATCTCAAGGTCAACCTTCCCCACACAGTTGTCACCAGACCTTGATATTTTCAAGCATGCATCCCTAAATAGTGGAGAATCTCATGTGATTGGTCAATACACAGATCACAGTTGGTCTCACATCTTTCATGACAAGTAAATATGGGGAGTGCTATTTGTAGATCTGGTTTAATCAGATTACTGAAAAGAATTCCTGTCCACACTAACCATTCATGTACCTGTCTTACTTTTCAGCTCACAACATATTCTGCACTGATGCAAGTGGACTCGGGACATTTGGAGACATGGCTGCGGTATTGTCCTGACCCCTGCTTCCCTTGGTGATCTGTGAACTCTCTAACTGATTGGCTGGCTGAAGACCGTATGAGATATGCTTCATCATCATGGTATTATGTGGAATTTAATGTAACACATGGCATAAATTATAAGGTTGAAATTCACATGCAGTATAATATGGAATTTTCTTCGTGTTTAAGAGGCTCCAGACAAATGGGAAAATAAAATTATTATTTTATTATATTATGACAAGAACTGATTTTGACCATCGGTATTCAAAATAATCCAAAATCCTTCTGAAACTGTTCTATTCAAACTCAAAGTTAATATTCTATTGTTCCATTCACTTCCATTCAAACATCCCTATATTGGTAGATTTGCAGAAACATGTGCAGTTGATTGGTCTTTAGCATTTTGGGAAGACAATGTTGGTATGTAAACGCAGTGGCTTGTTGGTGAATAATATTCAGTCCACTGCTGGTGCTGACACAATATTAGGAGAGTATGGAAGAGTGTAAGTAAATGAGACATTTGTGTGTTATATGGCTTGTCTGGCCAGTATTTGATCATGACAAGCTTGGCCAAAGAAAACCCAATACTATTCTCGTATTTAATAAATATCTTCATATCAAAAAGAAAAAGAACCCCTTGAAATGTTCTGTAGAGAATGAAAAGGTTCTCCTCGGGTGTTCTGAGGACATTGGGGGATGCTGTTTGATGCTCTTTATTGAAGCATGTCCATGTTGATTGGTAGGTGGAAAATAATTTTCCTCTTAGTGTAAATTCTTTGACTCAAATCCTCAAATGTGTCACTTTTCCTCCCACATGGACATATCATAAAAACAGCATTTTGACACTTTTCAGAATTGGGTTTTATCATGAATTTTTTAAATGGTATGTTATCTCATACCTTTTAACCCTACCTGGCTTGGGGGGGACTTTCCGGCCCCCCCCCCCCCCGTTGGTTTTTTGCTTGTATCTCCGGAACGACAAAAGATCGAGAGCTGAAACTCAGTGACTTTTTCGATTATCATATTGGGGTCATTTTGAGCCTATTTGCATGACCCCCCCGAGCAAAGGATCATGGGTAAATTCAAAATGGCGGCCATGTGGGGGTACCAGAAAAGTGATGTTCTCGCCATATTTCTTAAAAAATATGCAAAAATTCAGCATGTTGATTCAACGCGATTCTATGCATTTTTCTGAAACATATGTCTTAGCATCACCAAAAAACACCCCCTGATTTGTTCCCCCTCTCTCCCTTCCCCCATTAACCCTACCAGGCCTGGGGGAGGGGGGGCCAAAATGCCCTCCTACCAAACTTTCTGCGATATCTCCGAAACGCCAAAAAATGGAGAGCTGAAACATTCATGATGTTATAGGGTATCGTATTGGGGTCATTTTGAGCCTATTTGCATAACCCCACGAGCAGAGGATCATGGGTAAATTCAAAATGGCGGCCATATGGGGTACCAGAAAATATGTCGTCATATTTCTTCAATTTTTTTGCTTTTCTCAACGGAAAAATGGGTAAAACTTATTTTATTTCATATCAGATTATTATTTACTAATTTATCATGCAGTTTTTGTGAAGAAAAAACAAAAATAAAAAATTCGACGATTTTGACCGAAAAATCGTCCAAAAATGCTTTTTTTGAAAATGACGTCACAGTGACGTCATCATGGCGGCCATCTTGGATTTTTTTTACATTTTCTGGTAGAGCTTGACCCAAAGATATAGTGTGGTAAGTTTCAGCCCTCTAGCCTTAGCGATAGCGAAAATATGTAAGGAGGGGCACTTTCCGCCCCAACCCCCCCCCCCCCGGCTGCGGTACACCCCAAATCGCCCAGGCCAGATAGGGTTAAATGGTATGTTATGTCAGACCTTTTAAATGGTATGTTATCACAGACCTTTTTAAATGGTATGTTATCCATAACAAAGTTTTTATTTGGTACTTTATTTTCATTCACCATGGCTACTGAATGCCAGTGGAACAAGTGTTACCATGAAGCTTAATTGTTGCCACTGGCAAATGACAAAGATATGCTTTGGTTCTGTACTAGATGGGAAGAGATAGCCTCTACCATAAGGTGTTTATGTTATTATCTGGTTTTAGTACTTTGTATCAATGTTAGATACAAATTGCTGTTTCCAATATAAATAATTGGAGACATAATATTAAGGCTGTGATATGATAGTGTATAATGAAATTGTTATGGAATAATAATAATATATGCAAGAATATTTAAGTGAAGAAAGATTCAGTTATATTTTATGACCAGTTACAGGTTACCTTATAGGTTGGCAGTTCATTATTTGATGAAATGTTCATGTTTCTATGCATGCTACAGATCTTATATTTCTGGCACTATTGCAATTTGTTGAAATCGTTTTACTGGGCTCCCTTGTCCAAAACTGGTGTAACCAATCTTTGCTGTTCAGGGTATTTAATGATTGCCCTGATCTGGCATTTTGAAAAGTAATTGCTATGTTAGTAACAGGCCTTGCATTCTGGAGAACACATGAATCATGTTAATGTTGCTGATTTGCTCACAGCTGAACTACATTATCAGCACTTTTACTAGGCTGATGAGTAGGCCCCGTGAAAAGCTCTCAAGGGGTCTTCCATGAGGCTTAATTTGTCTGATTAAAATGCAAGGCCTGCAGTAAATGTTAATTTCTGGTTGTTGTTAAGCTTGCAATATTTATATGGTAATGTTGAAATCAACATGTATATTTGTGAAAGGCTAATTGATGTATTGTATACGGAGAACCCTTAGTAATTTAGATCCTTGTAAAAGCTTTATGTAATATTGTTTTCTTTTCTTTTCATTATGGGGTGTAAAGACCCAAGAAATAAACTGTTGGCAATGATTTTCATTTTCTCATTATTCTACAACAGGACGATTATTACTGCCATTATTCTATCAGAACAATTAGAAAAGTTGTTAAAATTGATGATAGAAAACAAGGCCATCATTGTACAATTTGTATAAAAATAAATGCCATCGTTTTACAATGTTGAATTTATGAACAATTTAGATTTGATAGGATAGTGGCCCAAATTTGGGATATGCTACTTCAATGTTATCTTCATTGATGGAATGTCTGTGAATGAAAATTGAAGAAAATGATGTGTGTACCATATATTTCACTAAATCTGTTGATGTGTGTTCAAGGACCTAAGGAATTAGTATGCTCAGGTTTTTATTACCCCTCGGCCAAAATTTGGCCGAAGGGTATTGTCGTCGTCATGTACGTCCGTCTGTCCGTCTGTTCGTCACACCTTTCTCGTTACCAAGATATCTTTAGAACGACTTAACCTAGGCACACCAAACTTGCAGTGTACATCCATATGCTCGTGACCCAGAACCCTATTGAATCTGGACCTGATTGGTTGGAAACTTAGGCGGCCATCTTTAATTTATGCGAAACCATCACAGCTTTCTCGTTACCAAGATATCTTTAGAACGACTTACCCTAGGCACACCAAACTTGCACTGCACATCCATATGCTCATGACCCAGAACCCTATTGAATCTGGACTCTGGCGGCCATATTTAATTTATGCGAAACCATTAATCTTATGTATCTCCGATACTATTTCACTGTTCAGTGGGAAATTTGGTCTAGATCATCGATGCATCAAGAAACTTCAAAGGAATGACCAAACCAGTTTCCCTGATTCGGTGGCAACCTTGGCAGCCATTTTTAATTTACGCAAAATCTTTAATGATATATATCTCTGATACCATTCAAGTGTTTTATACGAAACTTGGTATACAGCATCGATGTATCAAGAGACCTGCAATGTATAACCACATCAGTTCCTCTGAGTTGCGGGAAGGATGGGCGGCCATCTTCAATTTATGCGAAATCATTAATGATCTCCATCTCTGATACCGTTCAAGTACTCGATGTAAAATTTGGTATACATCATCGATACATCAAGAGACTACGATAAATGACAGTTCTGGTCTTTCTGATTGGGCGGAAACCTTGGTGGCCATCTTTAATTTATGCAAAATCTTTAATGATGTATATCTTTGATACCATTTCAGTGTTCTATATGAAACTTGGTTTTTTCAGCATCCTTCGTTCGTTCCTACACTTAGCCATGAGTCCTCGTCATGAACTTACATGTACACTCCGGGATCACACGGCTCCATGGGTCGTTCTCGATTCTATCCGGCAATAAAACAAGCCAGCTCAACTCTCTGTCTATTGGTTTTATCGAGTTCCGCAAATAGTTTGATTGCCATGAAGAGCTTATCCGTCTGCAATCAGTCTTCAAACATCAACGGCTGGTTGAATTTCGCCTCTATTATATTCGTACGTTTTACGTGATCAGCAACGTATCGTGCGGATCCGTGACCCGTACGAAGATCATGGCGGTAAAGACAAGGACCGTTCATTTTTGAAGACTGATTGCAGACGGATGAGCTCTTCATGGCAATCAAACTCTTCGCGGAACTCGATAAAACCAATAGACAGAGAGTTGGGATGGCTTGTTTTATTGCTGGATAGAGCCGAACGACCCATGGAGCCGTGTGATCCGGAGTGTACATGTAAGTTCATGAAGAGGACTCGTGGCTAAGTGTAGGAACGAACGAAGCCATGTCAACTTGGCTAGATGTCCTCTTTCAAGTGACGCCTGATATCCCTTGCATCATCATAATCATATTCATACGAGAGAAAATATTTTATTGTGCATGAAAATATGCAAAGAAACTATAGTTGAAAAAATAAAAACTGATTTCTTTTAGCACAATACAGTATTCTGTGCACTTTTTCTTATAAAGTTAGCTCCCTTGTGACGTCGTCCAGTCCCCCTTTTTTTTTCAGTTAAGCCCTGGACGTTCCACTGGGCATTTATTCGGTATCAGTGACCACGTATTTACATAGAAATGCCTTTACAGGTCCACGTGGTCATGGACTAGACAGGGCGTGGCTTGAAAAATGTGCAAACATGAGATGGGTTTAATATGCATTCAGAGATGAACATGATTTGACAGTAAATAAAATACACCGTCACTCTCTTCACCACGTACATAATATAACTGGCGTGTTGCGAAAGCGTTTCGCACGCTATCTGTCAATCAAGTGTTCAATGCGGACTAGACAGATATGGGCGTTCCAGTATTGGCATATAGATTTGACAAAGGGAGGGCATTAGATTACTGGGCGTGACTTATAAAATAGTTATTCTTCAGTACATTGTTTAGGATTTAGGCAACTTTGTAACGCGTACATTGCTACATATTGCTAAACTGCTTTGCCGCACACGGAACAAAGTTATTGAATTGTTGTCAAAATGTTGCGAGAAAGTATCGTACACTATATATGTTAATCAAAGCGAAGTACACAAAAGGGAGGAGTTACATAATCAGCCAGTTTTTTTCACCAGAATAGCTTATAGTAAAGCCGTGTCAAGTATTGCTCAAAGAACAATTTTGTATTGAAATGCATATTAAACATGTTAAATCTGAACGAGAGACATTCAACCTGGGGCGCTCGCAAGGGGGTCGTACTAAAAACTGCGCGGAGCTTAATTTCAACTGCGCGTGGATTATTTGATGGATTTTTCTTTATTTGCTGACAAGCAGAATATTGATATTAATAAAACACACAACAAAATCCGCAAAATGCTAATGAAAAACGGTCCGTAAACTACTACTTCAAACAAATATTAGTCTCGGGGCCATGATATACGAAGCGCCCGAGGTGCAAAGTCAATAAACAACTAACTTTGTGCAAACCAGAGTGAGACAGAATGACAGTATGCACAATTCTAACGGCGTCACATCAGACCCGGCACGCCAGGGCTATTTCAATAAGTACCCCCCCGCCACCCTACACTCCCCAAGTATCTCCAACCCATATACCCAGTGCGAGACGAGGACAAACTACAAAGTCCATATAGTACACGTCAATAGACATTTTATATTATACTGTTATTATTAACATGATAATGGAATATTTCATTCAGGTGAAGTGTTACTTTGTTATCTTTGTATACTTTAGATAAAACCAATGTGTTATTTCTCAATATTTTGTTAAAAACCGAATAGACGGGAGTCTTTTTCGTTATTCGACATTTGTAAACGAAAAATTTTGCTTGCAGCGAAATATAATTTATGAGCTAATTATATTTGATTTTACTCAAGTAGCCATAGAGTATTGTCAAGGTCATAGATCGAATGTCGGAACCTATATACAAATATAACAAATTGCTGACGTCTGACCAAAACCGATCGTTTTGTGGGCAGTGTATAAATAATGGTCAATGGTGTCTTCCATGCCACAAATATCGCATGCGGAACTTGCAAGTTTCAAGCGATAAAACAGGTATCGATTGCAAGGAATGATAGTGTGTAGTAATTTGTACTGAAGCTCTTTAATTTTGTTTTCTAATGGCAGGCTATGTTGAAGATGCCATACCCTGGTCGCATTGCTTTTGTCAACGATTGTCCATTTGCCATAATCGAATTCAACTTTCTGTTTTGCTTTTATTTGACTGTACCAAAATCTACAGTTTAGTTTGTTTTCCAGGGAAAACCCTTTTATTGAAGATGTACCATTGATCTCTGCGTTTGGGGCATACCTAATAGATGTTAGAGCCAATATACGACATTACGGATATAGTAATCTTTTGGATTGCACAAAAACAAATATTTTTTCTCCAAGTCAGACAAAGAGAGTAATCTCCCCCCTGAGTCATATCCCTGACAAAGTTGATGTCCACTTGATGCCACGTTTTACTGTATAATGACTTCGAACGTGACAAGATATTTCTGTTATTCCACAGCACTTCCATTATATGGATCTACATCAGCGATCTCTCTTATCTCGGACCAGGCTGACAGTATTTCTTTGTAAAAGCCTGGAATAGGCTGATTAAGCTTAGACGTTTCGTAATTACAACTTAATACAAAGCCAAACCCCCTAGATTTCTGAATATTTCATTTGCACCTAGCTTCCATGTGGACAACTTCTCTGTAAAATATCTCGAGAGCCATGCAAGTTTTAAAGCTTTGTTGTGATCCGAGAAATCTCGGCAATTCAGACCCCCGTTAGTTATGTCAGCACATAGAAGTTTTCTTTTGATTTTTTCCTGACGGTAGTTCCAGATAAACTGAAACATTTCTTTGTTTATCTGGTGACAATATGGTTTGGAATTGGCAACACAGATGCAAGATATGTAAGTCTTGAGATGCCCTCTCCCTTGGCAAGCAAAGATCTTCCGAAAATTGTTAAAATCCTCGATGACCAAATTTTGAATTTTTTCTTAACCTTTCCAATGGTTGTATCTAAATTTTTGTTTAATACTGCCCTGTTGCGTTCAACTGTTATTCCGAGAATTTTTATTGGATTCAGACAAATGAGCAAACCAAGTACTTTAATGTGTTTGTTTTTTCTTCTGGCAAATGGGAACAGCTTAGACTTTTGTAGGTTTAGACGAAGTCCTGTTACGTCTTCCAACAATTTGTATTTTTCAATTGTATTATTAACTGAGCGAATATCCTTCAGAGTTAGATTAGAATCGTCGGCATAAAACACCCCCTTAACTTCTTCGTTGTCCACATATATTCCTTTTATACTGTTCTCCTTGCGGATTTCGTTGTTAATTCATTCAACACATAGGAGAAAAATGTATGGAGATAGTGGACACCCTTGCCTAGTTCCTCTGTGGAGGTTAAACCAATTCGTGGATTTACTTTTATTGACTACACAGCTACTGGATTGATTATACAAAGTAAATATATACTTTCTGAATACAGGCCCAACATTAAACTTGCTTAAAGTATATTCCAAATACGACCATTCAACGGAATCAAATGCCTTTTCCAGGTCCAATGAGAGTAACCAGTTATTCGAATAATTTTCATTTTCTAGCAAATCCAAAATAAAACGAATATTATCTCCAATAAATCGACCCTTTAAGAATCCTGTTTGGGTGTAGTGGATCAAATTTCTTAGAAATAGCTTAATCCGATTGGCTAGAGCTTTAGCAATTATTTTATAATCTACATTGAGTAGAGATATCGGTCTTCAATTATCTATAAATTTGAGATTTTTCCCAGGTTTTTCTATCAGCGTTATTATACCTCTTCTCTGGGAAAGATTTAATAAACCAGAATTCATCGATGACTGGATAGACTGCATCAGCAATTCTTTAATGCTACCCCAACATGCTTGGAAAAATTCGACGCTAAGTCCATCACACCCTGGTGACCGATTCGCTGGCATGCTAAATAGAGCATCATCGCATTCCGTCTCTGTGATGGGAGCATCTAAAGTTTCTTTGTTTTCTTCTGATAATTGAGGAACGTCATGAGGAAACGATTGCTGAAATTGCGGTGTAGAAGAAGTAGGTATTTTTGATTGATATAAGTTAAAATAAAATGATTCAAGTTCTGTCAAAATTTCGCCATCTCCTGTTACATCCGATCCATCATTCTTGATGATATGATTTATATTGTTTTTATTATACGCCCGCCCAAAAGGCGGACGTATTATGTGATGGCGGTTTCCGTCCGTCTGTCCGTCCGTCCGGTTCTCGTGTCCGGTCTATATCTGGGACAGTTTCCTATCCACAGCTCCAATTTTTGGTGAGTGGATACCCTGCAGGGAGACGATGTGTCGCGTACCAAAATGAAGGTCGAGGTCACAGGTCAAAGGTCACGGGCCTAAAAAACAGGAAATCACTGAAGTGTTCGTGTCCGGTCTATATCTGTGAACGTTTTCTATCCACAGTTGCAATTTTTTGTGAGTGGATACGCCAGGTGGAGACAATGTGTTGCGTACTAAAATTGAGGTCGAGGTCAGAGGTCAAAGGTCACTGTTGCCAAAAATCAAGAAATCATTGATCGTTGACAGTTTTCTATCTACAGTTCTAATTTTTGGTGAGTGGATGCCCTAGGGGAGGGACGATGTGTTGCATATTAAATGTAGGTCAGTGTGATCGAAAAATCAGGAAATCATTAAAAATTTCTATTTTTTTGTGAGTGGATTCAGTAGGCGGAAATGAAGTGATGCATACCAAAAATTAGGTCACGGTCAAATGTCACTGACCCCAAAATTAGGAATTTTTTAAAAATAACATTTTTTGTGTCAGTAGATACATTAGGGGGACACAATGTGTCACATACCAAAATGTAGGTCAAGGTCACTGTGACCCCAAAATCGTGAAATTGTTAAAAATCATGATTTTTTGTGTCCATTGAGAAATTGAGGGGAGACGTTTTGTCATGTACCAAAATTTAGGCCAAGGTCAAAGGTCAAGGTCACTGTGACCCCAAAATCAGGAAATCATTAAAAATCATGAATTTGTGACCCAAATCTATACCTGCTTTTGCTATGCCTTATCTCCCTTTAGGAAGATCCTACAAATAGTTAAAAACGAAAAGTTGTCTCCCCTTAGGGAGCTCTCTCAGCCCAGCTAGGTTACTTAAGCTCTGCCCAATCCATAATCTTCCTCTTTCTCTATTTGTACCTCAAGTGTGGTGCATATCAGGAAGTGTCCTATAGAGTGCTGGTTTGGTTGTTGTTGGTTTGACCTTCGGTTGTACCTTTGCTAAACTTGTATTTTTCTCTTGCTGTATTTCTTAGACATTATGTCTGAGATATCTGTCCCTGTAAATTCTAATTCATGCCGTTCGTGTCGGCAGTTTTGGTCTAGTTGGATGCTCACACGAAAGGTCACCTTTGTTACCGTCAGCCACGTGTTTAGAGTGTCTAAGTTGGGATGTTACCGCCTGGGGGTTTATGTCCAGGCTTGACGAGCGTATTAATTACGGGTTACGGTAGACCCTGCTTTATCTGCGGACGAAAGACGCCAAAATGAAATTGCTCTTGTCGGAGATTTCAAAATTTTAACTATGATCTTTCTGGTTTCTTGTTTGGTTATCGCATAAATTTAGTCCAGCCAGATTCTATTGGAATCCCTGTCAGTGGGACTGTTTGTACGTTAGGATAATGTTAAATCCCAGACAGTTCAGAACCGGTTGGTAAGTTTTGTCTGGCGTGTTTGTGCACACACCCGTTTCTTTGTTTGAACAACAAAGGATTCTGTCCAAAGCCCGGCTTTCTCGACCGCTCTTTGTTATCGGGAACGTGATCTGTCCAGAGTACAGTGTGTAAGCCTGACCGGCTGGGATATTTTTATGACGTTGAGACTGTACGCAAATGAACAAAAGATTTTTGCTTCACGGAATAGAAATGCACAACGTACTATAACTTCGTGGAATTACAAGTTTCTGCAGGGAATTTGCAGACCTTCATTTTTCGTTTGTTGTTGTTCTTGTGTTTCGGACTTTTCCAGTTTTTGGTAGTTTACTTCTATGCATACAGTTCATTGTTCCTACCAAAATTTAGTCTCTTGTTATCTCTCGTCGACTTTATGAGAAAAGAGATGATTACAATTTCGACATCGTAAACTATCCCTTTCTGGATAGTAATATTCCAGTGGGACCTGCATATGGCGTATACATATCTCGCTTAGTAGCATTTGCTAGATCCTGTGTTAAATGTGATGATTTTAATCAACGTCACAAAACATTGTTGCAGAAACTTATAAAACAGGGCTATTCCACCAAGCGCCTCCACTCAAAGTTTCTCAAATTTGGCGATACATACCGCATGCTGATAGCAAAATACGAACGTAGCGTGCAAGATCTATGGCGCTACGTTTCGTAACTTGTGTCTAATTCCGCTTAACCCGGGGCTAGGGGCCGTATGAACCCATGTACTTCAAGATCCTCATGGTACTCGTATGAACAGTCACAATCAAAGCGTGACTGAGATACATCTTCTTTTTTTTTAGATGACGATTCTATAACGAATATTTTGGATTAAGAATACTGATCAGCGATACGGATTTGATATTTTTGGAACATCATGATGTCTTGCCGGCATCATTGAAAACTGTTGACCGCTTCTCTCTTGCAGGAAACAAGCCTATGTTTATGTATACTATGATTGTCTTTTTGAATTTGGTGCTAATACTGTTATGTGGAAAATGGAATAGGTCTTTGGATTATGGACGCGGATATTCTCTAATGGACGACGGCTGGATTATGAATGACGGACTAGACGCTTGTAATTCTGTTTATTTGATATCATGTGATCAAGAGAGAACTTGCAGAGGTTTTTCTCTGTCTTTTATTCTTACGTTGTTGTTGCGTTTGTCTTCGTCGCCACAAGTCAAAGCTATACACTACGACTCTTTGTTACATTTTAATGAGCTACCTTATTACTCTCTTTGTGTAATCAAGGGTGTGTTGAACAAGAAAAGAGATCACGAGATTGTTTATTAAGAAATTGTGCTATTCTTTGGAACACATTTTTCTGTTAGTAAATATTGCATTGTGATATATTTATTTTTCACAACCAAATTTTCCCATCGGTATACTGAATTAGACTTACAATTCAAATTGGGTTGAGCTTTAATTTTATTTTCTTCTTTCTGAGAAATTATTATTATTAGCTTGAGTGTGAGTTTATTTCTCCGAGAAGTCTTTAGAATTGCTGTCGTTCGACGACACGTAGGGTGTTTATTGATCTTTCCGTAGTCTGTTGGCCGGGCAAAGATCAAGCCTGAAGTTTCTCAATCATCTGCTTGGGACAGCATAAGACTGTTCCATCGGGCGGTCTTCTTGTACTTCGTAAGTTACTTTCGTCCGAGTATGATTACCGGTTACAGCTTTGTAAGAAGAACGACAGACTGCTCTTTAGCAATGTTCTTTGCCGTTTTTCTCCTCGACAGCTTTGTCCAAACATCTTTTGGTCTTCAGCATTTGTTTGATCGAGGACTTATGTGTAGTTTAGACCTCTAATTGGGGGGGCGAGTCTAGATTGAACATTGTTCTTGTTTGGTCAATTCAAATTGTGAAATTTAATGACCTTAGTTCATCTACCGGCGAGAGACATCAAAATGTAATTGCTATCTTCGGGGAATTTTAAATTTTATTGAAGATCTTCCTAGTTTACGTTGGAAGTTTCTTTGTGTTGATGTCGGGGATGTTACTACCAGGCGGAGTTACGCCCACGATTAACGCTAGGAACAATGAATGTGTTCATCTCCTCTGCGTTTCAAATCTCATTACAGTTTTGCGTACTACGGCTGTTTTGTTCGGACTCCACTGTGACTTTTCGAGTTTCGGGTTTACAGTTTTCGGATTCAACTTCAGTTGCTTTTCCTTCTACGTCGTTCTTGTTCGCCATAACGTCGTTCCTGTTCACCTCAACGTCGTTTCTCGTACATTTATAAGGTTGTACCCTGCTCCATTGTGAGCGTATATGTACAATAAATTGAACTGATTTGAAAGGAATTGAAAAAATCACTACGCCGTTTCTCACGCAACGCCTTTCTCGTTTCGCTTTACGTCGTTCTGTTACACCTCTACGACGTTCCATTACGCCGTCACGTTGTTCTCATACACCTGTACGTCGTTTCTCGTCTTAACGTCGTTTCTCGTACTTTTATAAGGTTGTACCCTGCTCCATTGTGAGCGTATATATGTACAATAAATTGAACTGTTTTGAAAGAAATTGGGGAAATCACTACGCCGTTTTCTCACGCAACGTTTTTCTCGTTTCGCATTACGTCGTTCTGTTACACCTCGACGACGTTCCATTACGCCGTCACGTTGTTCTCATACACCTGTACGTCGTTCTCGTACATCTGTTAGACGTTCCCGTACGCCATAACGCCGTTCACCACGTCGTTCTTTTATACCTCCTTATCAGGGTCGTCAAGTTCGACAGTCTCGGTCTCCATTTCTAGATCTTTCTCTTGATTGTCATAGAGGCTTCGACGTTTGTTCGCCTGCACGTCTCTCGATTTTGGTGTTTTTCGTAAAAGACAATTCGGTTGATGCGCCTTCATTATCGCTTGGTTGACCTCCATCGTTTTGCGAGATGCATATCTTCTTATACCCATTCATCCTCGTTTTCGGCGTTTCCTACGATTCACCATCGACGGTCCTCGGTTTGAGTGGCAAGTCCTCCCGTTCGGAGTCAACATCGCCCTTGTATCACTTCTCTAGTCTTGGCGTTTTTCTCCATCTCGGGGCTTTCACATCGAGGTTTACTTAGGTTCGTCGTTACTTTGGGGGCAGTTTTTCGACACTCTCCATCAAGTGCTTCGTCCCCGTATAGACCGTTGGACCAGTTTTTAGACGTTGGCATTATAGTTGTTTCGTCATCAACTTGTAGGGCTAATCATTTTCTACGCAGGACCTTACTCATTACGGTCGTCTCCTAGTTCGGTAACTGCAGTGCCATCTGTCTTATTTACAGACGTCATCCCTCAATCCATTAGTGCTGGTATTGACGTCTCTACATCCACATCTGATTTTGGTGGCAGTCCCGCCACATCGTCTTGTGGGGTGTTCCTTTTCGATTTCCATCTCCGGATCACCATCTCTACACCGATGCTTCCGAGACCCGTTGGGGAGGCCATCTGGACGGACTGGAGGTGTCCGGCAGATAGTCTAGGTTGGATGCCAGACTTCACATCAACTTTCTGGAAATGAAGGCAGTCATCCTAGCAGTTCAGCATTGGAGTTGGTGTCTCGTGAATTCGTCCCTTCTCATCGCTACGGACAACTCTACTGTCAGTGCTCACATCAACAAGATGGGTACCACCCGATCTTTGTCAATGTTTTCGTCTGGTGTGGGATCTTTATGACTGGGCTCTCATTCATCTCTGTCATCTCAATGCTCGCCATGTTCCGGGTCGGCTCTTTGTTTTGCGGACCACCTTTCCCGCCCCGACACCGTGCTTCAGATCGAATGGCCTTCATCCAGAGGTTTTCAGCCAGATCTGCAGCATCTTGGAGACCCACCTTGATCGACTTGTTCGCGACGAGGAACTATGCAATCAACTGGGACTACTTCCTAGCTTATGCCTACCCACCCATGGCCCTGTGTCAGGAAGTTCTTCTTTAGATTACTCAGTACGACTGCGTCATTCTGCTCGTGGTTCCATGGTGGCCTCGTCGTCAGTGGTTTCCGGTACTGGTTTCGCTTCTCACTGCTCCGCCACGTCGTTTTCCAGTTTGGCCCAGGCTGTTGCGTCAACCTCACGGGATAATACATCACAATCCGCGGTGGCTCAACTTACACGTCTGCAGACTATCCAGAGTGCATTTACCGTCCAAGGATTTTCAGCAGAAGTTGCACAGACGATGGTTTCAGCCAATCGATCTTCCACATCGAAGCTCTTATCAATCGAAATGGGCCTATTTCGCCTCCTGGTGCCGAGAACGTGATTCCGATCCCGACTCTGCCTCTCTTTTCCTTAGTAGCTGACTTCCTCCTTCACCTACATCGTGATAAGAAGTTTCAAATCAGCGCCATGGAGGGGTTCCGGTCTGCTTTGGCTAGGATTTTACGTCTTTCGACCGGCATCGACATTAGTCTGAATGACAATATCTTTGCTCTCCTACCTGCTTTCGCCTTACAGTCTCGCCGTACTCGCCAGCTGTTACCGTAGTGGGATATTGGTGTGGTTCTTTGTGCCCTGATTCGTCCGCCCTTCGAACCTTTACAATCCGCCTCTCTTAAAGCTGTTTCCTACAAAACTGCTTTTCTGGCGGCTTTTGCTTTGGCGTCTAGAGTTTCTGAACTTCACGCTCTGGAGAGATCATCTCTGACCTGGACGGCGGATTGGTCTCGCATTTCCTTTCGTCCCATCCCGGAGTTCATCGCCAAGAATGAGGCTGTGCGCCAAGGTCCGTGTGCTCAACGTTTGTACTCCATCCCTGCTTTATCAGACTTTGTTCGTGACCTTGAGGACGACTTACTGTTATGCCCTGTACGAGCCATACGTCACTATCTCACTCGTACCGATCCTGGTCGGGGCTCTCGTCGTCTATTATTCCTGTCTCTTCAGCCATCCGCAGTGCGTGACATTACCAAGAATACTATTGCTTCTTGGTTGAAGAAGACCATTAAGTGGACATATCAACTTGCCATTGACGCTCCCCCACATTTGTCCTCTGCTTCTTCCCATGAAATTCGTGCCATCGCTACATCATGGCCTTTATGGAAGAACTTATCCCTTCATGACATTGTCCAGTCCTGTGCATGGACGGCAAATTCTACGTTTACTGATTTCTATCTGAGAGATATGTCAGTACAATCAGATAGAGTGAGCACGCTTGGGCCGCTGGTGGCTGCCCAGCACGTGGTCCAGTAACTTCCAAAAAAGAAGGGGGGGGGGGTATCTTCGTTCAGCGCGGCAAGTCTGTCAATCAGCCAGCTTGCTGCAACATCACATCTAATCAGCCATTTCACATGTCCTCCTTATTACATGATCACCTCAATAGGTCAGTCAGTCAGCCAACTTACAAGACCCGTCTCATCGGTGAGTATGGTTTAGGCATGGTTATTACTACACCCACTGCGTCTCCACGACCTGGGTTTTTCCTTCTATTGAGTATTGTGTACCACATTTACAATCAAGTTTTTGATTTTAATCCACGAGTACCTTCAGCGTCTTCGATCCGGGTTCTCTTTGGGTGAGTTTTAGTGTGCGGTAAGCCTATACAGTCAGCCAGCTTACGGCATCATCACAGCTAATCACATGTCCTCCTTATTACATGATCACCTCAACAGGTCAGCCTGTTGCCAACTCACAAGACATCTTTCAAGACCTGACACAAGGGTGAGTATTGGCTTTTAGGTATACTTTGTGTCAGTTTCAAGTTTAAAGTACAGAGAGTTTGGTGCATGAGGGCAATTATGACCAACTTACTAGATCATCTCAAGAGAGGCAGCTGCTGTCAACTCACAAGTCATCTTACAAGAACTGACACATTCGTGAGTACTACTTTCAGGTTTACCAGTGTCAGCAACAGGGACTAAAGTACAGAGAGTTGACGCAAGACGGTTTGTGGACTAAGAGTGGTATAAGATGGGCACCTTGTATGCAAAGTTGGCGGAACAAACATGACCACTTCTCGTCATACACTGATTACCACTCGAATACTCACAGCGCCACCGGCCCGAGTTCCTTCGTTGGGGGTAAAATTGTGCACCACATCCACGATCACGGCTACATGGATGAGTACATTCAACTATCCATTATGATTACTCCAGGACTACCCACAGCGTCACCGACCAGGGTCCCTCTTGTCGAGTACTAGTGTGCCATGTCCGTGATCATCTCAGCGGTTACTCAGCCTGCTATTGAAACTACAACAAGGCCGAGGTGCCCACCGCCTTATGTTGGTAGTGAGGCATAGCAAAAGCAGGTATAGATTTGGGTCACAAATATTAAACATTTATAAACAATGTTAGTATTTGTAACCAAATCAAACCTGCTTTTGCTTTGATTACCCTCCCATCCTGCCCCTCACTCCACGGCCTTGCACACCACACGTCTCGGGCTATAAGAGTGAGAAAGAGGGAGATTATGGATTGGGCAGAGCTTAAGTAACCTAGCTGGGCTGAGAGAACTCCTTAAGGGGAGACAACTTTTCGTTTTTAACTATTTGTAGGATCTTCCTAAAGGTAGATAAGACATAGCAAAAGCAGGTTTGATTTGGTTACAAATACTAACATTGTTTATAAATGTTTAATTTTTGTGTGTGCATTGATAGATTGAGAGAAGACGATGTGTTGTGTACCAAAATTGAGGTCAAGGTCAAAGATCAAGGTCACTGTGACCCCAAAATCAAGAAATCATTATCATTTCATTTCATTTCATTTCATTTATTCACCAATATAATAAAAAAGATTATACAGTTCGGCGATAGTTACCAACAATATTCAAAATAGGTTAGCCGATATAAATAAATATGTATTGGCGGGATTAAAACCCCATGGGGCTTGTTTTATCCCTATATTACTAAACAAAATAGCTTAAATAGTATTGGCGAACATTTAAGAAGTATTGTATAAATTAATCATTCATTCCGCGTGCATCTCCTGTCGATAGCATACACGCTGGTTGGACTATGCATGCAACGAGACGGTAATCGAGATGAAAATAAGTGAACAATAGAATAAAACGTACACAACAATAATACACGAACAAATCAAGCACATGAACATTCTCGATAATAGTACTACGTGCATGCAATGCCAGCATAAAAAAAATCAGTTATAACGTTATTTCTCTAACAGATGTACTTTCAGCTTTGATTTAAAGAGAGATATTGAGCAGATTTCTTTAAGTAGAGAGGACAAACTATTCCATACTCTTGGTGCCTTTATTTTCAAAGAATAGTAAGTAATGTCGGTAGGATAAAATGGTCTGTACAGGTTAGAGTTGGATTGTCTAGTAGAATAGTGATGGACCTCTGCAATTCTCGTGAAGATAGAACGCATCGAAACCGGTAATGTATTTGGGTGGTGGACAAATTTGTGAACAAACAAAAGTGTATGATAATCATTCAAATATAGGAGGGGAAGAATGTTCAATTTTGAGAATAGAGGGCCGGTGTGCTCCAGTTTGCCTGAGAGTGATATTACCCGTATAGCTCTCTTTTGAAGCATTACGAGAGAATGCAAATGAGTATGGTAAGTATTACTTACTTATTATTATCATTAAAAGTCACATTTTCATATGCCTGTTGAAGATGAGGTCGTGTAATGCGATGTTGCGTTCTGTCCATTCATCCATTAACATTTGTTGTCCATGCGATAGCTCTAGTTTCAAGGTATAGATTGGTACCAAACTTTGAGTATACCTTACTCGCATGGCAAAGTGGAGCCATACATATGACATCAATTTGTCAAAGGTCTAGGTTGCAGCCCCCCAAAACTGAATCAAGCTTAGCTGACTAAATGTGTTGGAATATTCGAAGTTCTTTCCCCTGCATTTATATGGTATTGCCCTGTGAAGTTGTCTCCCATGTTCGAAACGCTTCATTTAGTTAAACTGTTGTGAAATAAAAACCATACATTTACTAATTTAACGGGGAGAGGAATCCTTTATGAACTTCACACCTATTTATTAACTCAAGAACAAAGGTTTACATCATCACTTTCTTCTTCCTTCATGAAAAATTCTCTCGTCTGAAAGGCATCCATTTGCAGGAAAACTACTATTTTCTTGTGTTTGACTATTGTCGATATCAGTGTGGGATATGTGAGCTCTCAGCTCTTGCTTCAAGGTCAACTAGTTACCAAGAGTTAAGCTCATTTTAGTTTATCATTCAATATAAGATGTGATATATGTTACATTCTCATAAGCAAAAAATTGTAGACCTTTCTCTGGATTGCTAGATCAATTGGAATCAAGGCTATTAAACAACCTTGAATTTTGAACCAATGTAATTTCAGATATACGGGCGTATATTGAAGCCCTTGGGCTCTTGTATTTGTTTTTCTCCAAGTTATAAAAGTATTTCGAGCTTTTTTCACTGTGTTCAAGCCAGCGACATTTCGATCTAATGAAAGAGCCGTTGGCCTTTTGTTCGTATATATTTTCTAATTCAGATTTAGTGCTCTCGTAATTCGTTTCCATTTGTTTATTGTTAGGATCATCCAGCATGCAGTTGGATAGTATGCAAAGAGACTTAACTAATTCATCTTCTCGTTTTCTTTTATGATATGCTTTTCTTTTCGAAATTTCAATACTTATGTTCATAATTTTATATTTTAGCCAGTCCCAGCGCAAGCATGGATCCCATGATTCACAGTATTGATGAAGTTGAAAAGTTATGGACGTCGTCCAGTCCCTGTTTCAAGCATTTCTTTAGGCAGAGTTACTTCCCTTCATTTCCCCTGTAAAATACATTGCCGTATTTGGTTGACGGTAGGGGATAGAAATCGGTTTCAATGCCGAGGACTATATAGATCGATTGTCCACCAGTCAAATTACTGTTTTAATTTCTTGGCCTGAATGGTTCTGATTTGCGGAATACATCGATTTAGACCTAGGAAAAAATCCCCGAGTTCATTTGAGGAAATGAATTGTATTTAATCCGCGGTCTCGATCCTTCTAATCCGAGGTATAAAACGTTCAAGTCTTGAGTTCCCCTTTTGAAATCGAGTTTCTAGATCTATGTATAATTGGATGGAAAAAAATTCGGACTGGAAACTCGATTTTGAAAGGTGGACTTGGACTTCAATGTTTTATACCTCTGATTTCTTTTAGTGGCATTTAGAAGTTGGGAAGTGGATAAATAAATAAATTGGGAATACCCAAGCATCACGTCACAATATACCAGCCGGCTCGGAGCGAGACAATAGATCAACAGCGAGTGACAATGGAGGGAAATATACCCATCTAAAGCGAACACCTCCTTTAAATAATTTGAGTTGTTGGGCCGCGAAATCCGTATGGGAATGGCCCTTGAGCTACAGTTTCAATCAATATTCAATAATAGGACATAGCATGTACCGGTATGTAAAGTTCATAAGGTAATGTTAAATTTGTCTGTAAAATTTGATTTTTGTTTGAGGACGAGTTGACTCGAGGTTGAGGACGAGTTGACTCAAACTTGGGGACGAATGGACTCGAGTTGGTTTGGGGACGAAGTGACCTGTCCCATAGTATCGTTCTCGAATCAATGACATCAATAAACAAATAAGCAGTATATATACAGTTCCTTGAGTAACATGATTAGAACCATTTAGGCCGAGGAACTGTATATATACTGCTTGTTTATTTATTGATGTCCTTGACTTGAGAACGATACTAGTGCCTGTTTTCGAAACGTCATCCTGAATACACTAGAAGTTGTTATCCATAAGCAATTTGTTTATTTATTTATGTTTTATACCTCTGGTTGGAATGATCAAGAACGCGCATTAAATAAAATTCATTTCCACAAATGGACCCAGGGATTTATTCCTAGGCCTACTCGATTTATTCTGCTGATTTGAACCATTTAGGCCGTGGAATTAAAGCAGTAATTTGACTAGGAATTTAATCCTAGGTCTAAATCGTTTTATTCCCAGCCTTTAAACCGATTTTGACCTATCGCCAACCATATTAAGAAACAGGAGCGTAAGAGCTAGGTCCAGTCTAGACAACAGATGTCCTGAAAAAGAGATTGAAGCCTTAATCTTAATCTTTGACCTGTGACATCAAAGTCTGATTATGACTACGCCATACCATATCAGCTCGCCAGTTGTGCGGGATGTCGTATTGTAACGTACGTTGCGCAACAATGTGAGTGGTATAGTCTAAGCATTTAAACTCAGGTTGACCTACTTATTTGTTCCCCCGGGTAAAATTTAAGGGGGAACTTTGTGAGGCTCTCTACGGGTGGGGTATGTGGCAGAGCTCTTGGTGGGAACTTTTCAACATCCGGAAAGTACACATAAACTGATGACGTCATCACGATTATTCTTCCGCGGTGATGCGGTCTGGCGGTGATGCGGTCGCGGGAAAAAGCTTCCGCGGAGAAAAAGTAGTCCCCAGACTTCAAATACGCTGCATGGTCCGATTGGGTCGAGTGAGGTATCAAAGTGAAGCATTCGTGAAGGGGCATCCAGTCATGGGTGGGTGCATGTAAAATTAGGATTTTTTCCCGAAAATATAAAAAGCGGAACACGGACTTTACCCCTAAAATAGGGGAAAACACCTATCAACCCTAGCCAAAAGGGCTAATATCGGTCCCCGGGCTTATTGGGACCTGCCTATCAAGTCAATGGGGTGGGTGCATGTAAAATTAGGATTTTTTCCCGAAAATATAAAAAGCGGAATACGGACTTTACCCCTAAAATAGGGGAAAACACCTATCAACCCTAGCCACAAGGGCTAATATCGGTCCCCGGGCTTATTGGGACCTGCCTACTTGTCAATGGGGTGGGTGCATGTAAAATTAGGATTTTTTCCCGAAACTATAAAAAGCGGAACACGGACTTTACCCCTAAAATAGGAGAAAACAGTTATCAACCCTAGCCAAAAGGGCTAATATCGGTCCCCGCGCTTATTGGGACCTGCCTATCAAGTCAATGGGGTGGGTGTATGTAACATTATGACTTTTTCCCGAAACTATAAAAAGCGGAATACGGACTTTACCCCTACAATAGGGGTCTGTATTATACAATATAAGGGAAAATGCCTGTATGGGGTATGGGGATGGTCCAATTTTTTTGTGGGCTTTACTATGGCTTGTGGGGTCGCGTTTTTCTCGTCTCGCCAAGAAAATGACAATGGGAAGGGTCCCGGAGCGAATCGGTGAAATGCATGGCTATGGGGGTATAGGGCCATACGGGGTGGACGTTTTCGGGTCTAGGTGAGCCCCTAATGATCCTATGATGTCGTATGAGGTCTTATTTTGAAGCTCTTGTGGAGGAGCATCCGACTGGGCTAATGGTTCGTCCGTTTTCAATAGTCTGCGCATGCGCAGTCTGGCCGTAGTTTAGAAAGCGGGCATTTTGGGGGGTATGTGGGTGTGTGTTTGGGGTAGAGATGGACCGCTATGGGTCCGAATGGGTCGTGGAAGGTGTCAAAGTGAAGCTTGTGTGGGTTAGAGTCAGAATGCTGTGTTTTTAAGTGCAAGTCGCGTCAATCTGCGCATGCGCAGTTGGTTGTAGTAAGTAAAGTGGCCATTTTGGGGCAGTACAGGAAGGTATTTGGGGTCGAGATGGATCATCCTTGGTCCGAATGCGTCCTGGAAGGTGTCATCTTGTAGCCCTCGGGGTGTAGACCCCGATTTGAGGGCTGCCCACGTCACATGTGACGTCATCGGTGACGTCATCAGTACGAGTAGTAGCGAAAGTGGGCATTTTGGGGCAGTGAAGGAAGGTATTTGGGGTAGAGATGGACCATCCTTGGTCCGAATGCGTCCTGGGAGGTGTCATTTTGTAGCTCTCGGGGTGTACATTCCGATTTGAGGGATGTTCCCGTCATCTGTGACGTCATCAGTAGGAGTAGTAGCAAAAGTGGACAGTTTGGGGAAGTGAAGGAAGGTATTTGGTGTAGAGATGGACCATCCCTGGTCCGATTGTGTCGTGGGAGGTGTCATTTTGTAGCTCTCGGGGTGTAGACCCCGATTTGAGGGATGTTCGCGTCATCTGTGACGACATCGGTAACGTCATCAGTACGAGTAGTAGCGAAAGTGGGCATTTTGTGGAAGTGCAGGAAGGTATTTTGGGTAGAGAGGGGCCATCCTTGGTCCGAATGCGTCGTGGGAGGTGTCATGTAGCTCTCGGGGTGTACATCCCGATTTGAGGGATGTTCACGTCATCTGTGACGTCATCAGTAGGGAGTAGTAGCCAAAGTGGGCGTTTTGGGGGGTGTGTGGAGGTGTGTTTGGGGTAGAGAGAGAAGGATTAGTAGTATAAATGCGCATTTCGAGCCCTATTGACCTTGCGGCGCTATGCGCAATGAGTGAATGCGCGTATGTGTGTGTGTGTGTATGCGTCTGTGTGTATGTGTGCGTGTATGCGTGCGTGTGTGTGTATGCATGTGTGCATGCGTCTGTGTGTGTGCATGCGTCTGTGTGTGTGTTTATGCGTGTGTGTATACGTCTGTGTGTATGTGTGCTTGCGCGTACGCGTGTGTGTGTGTCTATGCAGGCGCACGCTCCTGTGGTGCACCCTGTACCCTATAGCCCGTAGGGCATAGGGTACGCCACCAAGCACAGAATACATGTACTCTGCGCATGTCCATGTATTCTGCCCATATTGATGCACATGTACTATGTGCCTGTACATGTAGTCTGTTCATGTACATATACTGTCAATGTACATGTTCCTTGTCCTTCTACATGTACTCTGTGCATGTCATTCTACATGTACTCTGTTCACAACCGGTGACAGAACAACAACAACAAGGATGACAGGTCAATCATTTTATTTTCCCCTCCAGTACATTATACCCAAGCTGGGGGAGTCGCGTTGGGTATGTTTACGATACAGGTAGCCTCTTGTCCAATCAGAGGCCGCCATTTACATCTGTCATATTCGTTCCTGTCCGTTAGATGTATTATCGGCTGTTCTTTTCCAATCAGAAGTCGCCATTTCAGAAAGTTTCATCTTCGGCCATGTTCGCTCTGAACCGTTTGTTCTAATCGTCGTCAGGCAGGCCAGGATACCATTGAGGCGTATTCTGAGTATTTATCACTGCATGGGTGAATACATTCACCCGATGGGAAGATTTCGTAATTTGGTCACAAAGAACGTAACATTGGTCACCCTCTCTACGACCCATTGCAAGTTGGGGCGCTGTTCATAGGCCCATCCCAAGACATCCAATTGTTCCACTTGGTCCAGCATCATCTCTAGCGACGCCCGGTTAATGGTGGTAAACGGTTGGTCAAATACCCGGATGTTACTGCTCGGGTAAAAGTATCGGACTTGATCTGTCTCCTTATGCTGCAGCACATAACCAAACGCCAGATTTAATTTGAAGGACGTAACTTGGTCATTGAAGATGGCTTCCACGTAGCTGCGTAGACGGGCGAGGTTGGTCAGTCGGAAATTGTAGATATCTTGAATAGGGCGATGACGGTGGAAACAGTGCCGTATCATGGGCCAATGGCGCCGATAGATGTCACTCACTGGATGGGCGTCCTGTAAGAGATCGCTGGGAACATCCACCACATCTTCCAGAAAATGTTCGATGTTGTCAGGCGTCTGACTGGGAACACTAACGTTGGGGGCCGGCTGGATATCTAGGCTCTTCTGAACTGTGGGTATAGGCGGGCTCTCCGTGTTCGCATCACCAGTGACATTCGTCTCCCCGGGCTCATCTTCACTAGGTCTGTCCCTCATGGGTGCCTCTCTAGTGGTGACGGACTATGAATCAAATGTTGGTGCTGTCTTAACTGACTGGGTCGTTTGAATAGTTGACCACATTCATTACATTGTTCCGTCGCGCTCTCGTGGAGTGAGCGTTCATGTCGCAGTAAAGCATCTTCCCGATTAAATGACCGTGCGCAAGTTATACAAGTATATCGTGCACCGTTGTGGATGGAGGACTGGTGTCGTCGCAAATCTTGTGGGCGAGTAAATGGCTTCTGGCAAGTTGTGCAAGATAACATATCGGCTGTGGATCTGGAAATGATGAATGCCGTAAAATTCTGGCTCTTATAGGCCAACATAGAAGTACCCGGATGTAGGCGCGGACGTCAGCGACAAGATCCCGGATGTACAAGAACCCGGATGTACCCGGATGTAAAAGTCCCCGGATGTAAAAGTGCCCGGATGTTCAATTCACTTCGCCCACTGGAAAATTTCCTCTCTCCTTGTGCAAAGATTACATCCGGCCAAGGATACACCTTCAAGGCAGGTCAGGCATCGCTGGCGATGGTAGCGGAGATCTCCGGGCTCTCCCCTGGTTGAGCTATAACCCATACTGAAGAAATCATCTATCATCTCCATAGTTATGGGCGGGTATCTGTTGGTAACTCCTTTGGGGAGTCGAGTGGGAACCGGCACCTTTTCGTCAATCTTCAACCATTGCTCGCCTGCCTTGGAATTGGCTGGCTTTTCCATTTGATTGGGTCTGGTACAGGTTGTGAGAAATGTACATCTAACATGCGTGTTTCCGTATTTATAGTTAGAGGGGAGGTGACCGGCCTATCGACCAATCAGAAGCCATCATTTCAGAAAGTTCAATCTTCGTTCAGTGTAACCTAAACGTCTTCGAGCAATCCATGATACTGAAGCTCGAAGCTCTTACTTCTCTCATTCAACACTGAGATCAATCTCTATCGGCTCTTCAATACGCGGCGGCGAATCGACCTGGATGGGTTCTTCTATTCTCAGATGCATTCCCATAGAAACTGAAATATCCGGTCTCGAGAGTGGCGAGCGTGATCCGTGTATGACATTTCGGTGACGTCTCAATTGACTTGGATGCTTAAAGGCTATATCACAATCCGCACATATATGCATGGGTACTTCGTGGCGTGCACGTGTGTGACAACGCAAACTGTCCAGGCGATGAAAGCGCTTCGAGCAAGTTGTGCAAGAGAACATATCGGCTGTGGATCTGGAAATGATGAATGCCGTAAAACTTTTGGCTCTTATAGGCCAACATAGGAGTACCCGGATGTTCTACAGTCAGCGATGTACAAGAACCCGGATGTAACCGGATGTAAAAGTCCCGGATGTAAAAGTGCCCGGATGTTCACGAATGTACTAGCATCCCGGACTTCTATCAGGCCCAGGTCCAGAAGCTCTCATGTCCTGCATGTGAATAGTCAGTCATATTGCGTGTGTGTATGCATCTGTGTGCCTGTGTGCGTGTGTGTGTGTGTGTGCTTGTGTGTGTAGGCGTGTGTGTGCGTGTGCGTGTATGCGTGTATGTGTGTGTATGCCTCTGTGTGTATGTGGGTGTGCTTGTGTGTATGTGGGTGTGCTTGCGAGTGTCTTTACGCGTGTGTGTGTGTGCGTGTGTGTATGAGTCTATGTGTATATGTGTATGCGTCTCTGTGTATTTGTGTATGTGTATGTGTGCGTGTGTGTATGCCTGCGTATGCGTGTGTGTGTATGCATGTGTATGTATGTCTCTGTGTGTTTGTGTGTGTGTGCTTGCGAGTGTGTGTACGCGTGTGTGTATGCATGTGCGTGTGTGTGTATGCAGCATGTGTGTGTATACGTCTGTGGGTAGGTGTGTGTATGTCGCCGTGTTCTATGATACAGACAGATGAGAGGAACACCAGGATACCAGGAACTGACCTTTGACCCCTGCGCGCGCTAGCGCATATTGACCTTTGACCTCAGAAATTTGCATATCACGTGACAGAGGTCAAAGGTCAATGAGTGCACTTGGAGCTCGGAGCTCGGAA
>JAVTVY010009020.1:0-44882 GCA_036873755.1 Hanleya hanleyi
ATATCTCTTCGATCCTACTACTTTTTCTTATCGCACTTACCCAGTCACTCAGCACAATTCATGTACGTTATACTCACCAGATCCCATCCATTCCGCTCATTCAAGGCCAGGATCTGATATTTTTAATAATAATATTCTCGGTCGCCTCCAGTCGAATGTCACCGAGATTCACTGCAATTCGCATTGAAAATGGCAAGTTCCGTTGTTGTAGTTTTTCTACTTTCGATAGAGCTATGGGCATCAGCTTACGAAGTCCGAAAATCCAAGATTTCACTAAAAATGGTGTAATGAACAATGACATTGGGCTATTCCACATTGTCGTGGGGTTATAATCACAGCGTGTTGCTGCACGTGCATCCAACAGGAGTTCCTCCAGTTCGGCAAAGTAAAGTCATCTCCGTATGTTGTAGTTATTAGGTATGTGTGACCTTGATATCCTTGCAGCCAACTAGCCATATGATAGGTGCTAAGCACAACATCGTCATCCACTGAAATTCGAATTCTCAAAATCCCTTTTATTGATGGCAAACGGCTAAATTAAGTCCATCACGCTCAGGTGCAGTGAGAGTTCCAGGTCGAGTCCCAATAACTCCATATATGTAAGCCCGTTAGGGCCTTCCTCAGGGGCAGGGACAGGCGCTTTCAAAAAACCGATCCATTCAAAGCCCGTTCCTTCTCATTCACCAAACGCTATATAGACGATCTTCTGGCTGTGGATAATCGCTATATAAATGACGCAGTGAAGGATATATATCCACCTTCACTGGATTTGAAGGAAACTACAGATAGCCCTACAGGCACGTCATATTTAGATCTATATCTCTATAAAAATGAAGCGGGCATTCTCTCTCGTCGACTTTATGACAAAAGAGATGATTACAATTTCGACATCGTGAACTATCCCTTTATGGACAGTAATATTCCAGTGGGACCTGCATATGGCGTATACATATCTCGCTTAGTAGCATTTGCTAGATCCTGTGTTGAATGTGACGATTTTAACCAACGTCACAAAACACTGGTGCAGAAACTTAAAAAAACAGGGCTATTCCACCAAGCGCCTAAACTCAAAGTTTCTCAAATTTGGCGATACATATCGCATGCTGATAGCAAAATACGAACGTAGCGTGCAAGATCTATTGCGCTACGTTTCGTAACTTGTGTCTAATTCCGCTTAACCCGGGGCTAGGGGCCGTATGAAACCATGTACTTCAAGATCCTCATGGTACTCATATGAACAGTCACAATCAAAGCGTGACTGAGATACATCATTCTTTAGATGACGACCTTACAACGAATATTATGGATTAAGAATGCTGATCAGCGATACGGATTTGATATTTTTGGAACATCATGATGTCGTGCCGGCATCATTGAAAACCGTTGACCGCTTCTCTCTTGCAGGAAACAAGCCTATGTTTTTGTATGATTGTCTTTTTGAATTTGGTGCTAATACTGTTATATGGAAAATGGAATAGGTCTTTGGATTATGGACGCGGATATTCTCCAATGGACGACGGCTGGATTATGAATGACGGACTAGACGCTTGTGATGTTTAAGTTTGAAATAGGAAGTTCGATATTCTCTGTCGTAGGAGCGAGGTTAAGCCTGTATCGGATCAGGAGAGTATCTTCTCACTCAGGTTGATATGATATTGGCACTTGGTACATTCAGCAGCGGTTACATGTCTGGCGTTTGTGATCCGCATGTGGTGGGGCTGCATGCGACGCTTCAAGGCGGATGTGGTCTCTGGTCGTGGATCTGCATGGTGACCGCGGGCCTTCCTAAGCGATTGCATCGTCTCTACGCACCTTTACTTCACATAGCTAACGCAGATCGTATTGATGTTAACAGCCAAATGGCAAAATGTTATATGCAATGCATTTATCATGACAGAGGTCATTTTGCGCCACAGGATCAAGCCACCGTTCAGCCAATGAGCTAGGTGTGGAGAAAGGAAGTTGACCGCTCAATGTGACAGAAAAACGTGCTGAGCATGTTGCTGTGTTCTCGTTAAGAAACAGATTTTCGATCGCACAAGAAATGTAGTTGATATTCAATTGCGAAAAATTGGAAGTCTGAAAATCGACACAACTTTGAATATTATGCTAAATCCGTACATTTTTGCTCGTCAATCGTTGGCATATGAAGGCGACATTAGAAACTTGTTTGAAAAGCTGGAAAGGGGCGCATACTGGATCTAATTGTAATCGTAGTTTCTTTGTTTTCCCCAGTTGCTGACTTCTAAATGCTTATAGCAAAAAAAATCTCACGTCTCGACCTGTTTATTTGTTGTCAATAATTATATGTCAACATATTCAATCTAGTGATGTATATCTCATAAAACGTTGAATGGAGTTTTGATGGATAGTTTTCATACGCCCGTCGGTGGACGAGGTCGTATATTTCTGCGACCGTTCTTCCGTCCGTGTGTTAGCTGCTATTGTCTATGCGATACACCCAGTTCTAGTATATGGATTGCTGCTAACATTTGTGTATTCCATGTCGATGAGACAAATGAAACTATTTTTATGTTGAGGTCAAAGGTCAACGGTCAAGGTCACTTGAATAGCAAAATCTGCAAAAAAGGGAAAATCTCCACTCCAAGTTATGGATTAGTACCAAACTTTGGATATACCTTGCCAATGGAACGAAAAATAACACTATTTAATTTCTAGGTCAAAAGGTCGGATTCAGATAGGTCAGAATACCTTCAGAAAAGTGGAAATTTCCAGTTCCAAGTTAATAATTGACTGGTATACCTTACCCATGAGGCCAGGAAAAATCATATTTATCCCGAGGTAAAAAGGTCAAGGACAAATGGAAAATTGTGTTGTTCATCTCATAACTACAGTTCAGAGACGTGGATTATGACCAAATATTTACTATACATCAAACTCTTGACTACCATAGAAGTCTATTGCTTTGGATGTTTGTTCAACCACTCGTCAGTCTGTCTGTGAGCTTTTGTTGTCCGTGTTAATCTCCTATCCCATGATTTGGATGGCATTTAGCTTGACTGCATTAATCATGGGAAATAGAAGAACACCATTAAATGTGAAGTCAAAAGGTAAATTGGATCGATTTGCAGGAGATGGGGAAAATTGACGTCTGGCCACTAAACAGCAACCATATGGAAAGCTCCCTTCAGTACCTACATTCAGGACCGAGAAAAAGGTGGATTCTCGGACGTAGCCTTAGTATCTCAATCGCGCTTTCATTGTAGCTGTTCATGTGGAGACAATATAACGTATCTGCACTGCCTCTAGCACCGGCTGAAGCGGAATTAGATACCCTACCTCTGGAGCTGTGATGACGAATCAGCTCAAACATATAACTCATCTGATGTGATGCATGAGCATGAGCATATAGAGGACGTTTGACGTAGGTATCAGATGTGGACAATTGTTCTGTTCATTCTATAAACGCAACATAGGAATTTAGATTGGGAATTCAGAATCTTATTGATTTCAGGCATGTTCTTCGGTCTCTCAGTCTGTTGCATGTTCTTCAATTATATGATGTGCATCGTGATCAAACTTTGCGAATACCCGAGTACTTTAACCTTGAGGTAACAGAAGCCCTAATAATATAGAAGTCATTGGTCGAGGTAGTTTTGCGAATAAAATTATATATTATCTGCAAGTTTCTCATGGTTACCAAATGTATATGTTGTCCATGTTATATCGCCTAATTGCTTTTCCATAACATCAATTCAGCATTGTTCAGGTTGCACGTGCGTATATTGAAGCCAATGGTCTCTTGTTCTTCTTGTAAGGATATGGAATATTACAAATTTACCATCTGCCGTCTTATTCAAACCTGTTCTCTACTCAGTACTATATCTCAGAACCAATTCGTGTTCTCTCATGAATCTGTGCCAAAACCATCGTTAGCAACCTTAGCACCCTAACTCGCTATCGTCCGCCAATGCGGTCCGGCGATTGCGGCCTTGCAACATTCAGGGGAGTTATATTATATACAGGAGAAAGCGGATCCCGGATGTGAAATCGGTAGTATACCCATACGGCTATCAAACTATATGTTAACCGGGGAAAAATGGCCTCACTACTCCGTCGGTCAGGTTGCAATGCCCTCTATTGACACTGATATTAAGGGAGTAGGTGTATTGGACCAGTCATTTTTGTATATTCAAGGTTATGACGTAATTTGAAGGTTGCTTCCAAATGTCACCTCGAAAAATTATTTCTTCCGAAAAAGGAGGTATGTTTATATCTTCCGAGTATAGAATGTGTATATGGGAACACATGAAGTCTGCAGGTACATGATTATTCTAGGAATGCGTTACAATTATCATGACGAGGAGCTCTGAATCTATGCCAATTTTATTTATCCAGATTGTGGTAAAGGTCCGCTTTTAATTATCTCGTGGTGAAATCGCATCTCATTCATGTGTACTCTTCCGCTTGTCTTCTTATTTGTGCATTTCAAAGAACGGGACGGAAATTCAGCATTTAAATATGCTGTACACATGAAGCTATCTGCTTGCTCATTTCAGAATGTATTTATTCGCATGTCTCGATCCAGAATATATAGTGGCTAATATGTTTAATGCGTTTACAAATCCTTGCATATAATGTGGAATATCCTGACATCACGAATAGATTATTATCTAATTTTGATCGGTTGCAAACTGTTGAATGAAATGTGACATGATTAAATCTATACCTAAAGGCGTGGTATTGATTTTTATTGGGTGCGTTTTAATTTTATTTTTAGAGTGTATTCCAGGAATGTGGGGGGCGTGTTGTAATAACACTTGTGGGAACTGCTGGAATAGTAGTCGATGTAACAAGACGGACGGTGTTTGCCCGAAGTTAGGAGATAACTACAGGTGCACTGCTGGGTACAAGGGAGATCAGTGTTTACAAGGTAAGACGTTATGGTTATGTGATGATGTATCAATACAACGGCTTTATAAGTATTTGCACTAGAAGAGAGGCATGAGTTAGTTATTGGGAAAAGCATTACGATTCATAATAAGCCTGAACTGTTCCATCTAACGGTCTGCAATGAAGAGCAGATGCAGTCAGCGGTATTTCGAAGCAGGACTCGCAATCTGGTCAGGTATAAAAGGCGTGTAGTTTATTTATCTGTTTATAGCTATTGACAGGGCATAAAATCAACTACATTGACAAACGTCGTGAGCATCTATTTTATGTCACTACATTCCTCATTAATTGTCCCTGTCATCGGTAACTGTTTTCTCCGCATACACATATACATTTGAGTGGGAATAGTTTGATACAAGTTTAGTTTGTATGACAAAAAGATGTCTTCCTGTATGGAAGTTGCCATTGGAACACGGCAGTCTCCTGGATACCTTTGGTAAGGCATTAATAGTTACAAGCCCATTTCAGACATATCGGATATGAAAAGTTGCTTCAAAGGAATGAACAAAATAAGATTTGAGCAGGATCATAACGAGATAATGTAGACCATAGCTGCAAGTATATCTTCTGTATTTAATAACTAAAAATTAGCAGCTCCACTCCGAAGAAACAATCAAAATCCCATTGTATTTTATCAATGCCAGGCGGATAGTTGTTTCGGTGATGGCGAAACCGTTCCAGTCTAGTTTCTTCGTGAAACTCGCAACAAGACTGGGAGAGTGAAGTAACTCGGCGGATACAGAAGAAGTACTGAAACCAATATGATTTCGTGATGATTAAATTTCCGATTTTTTGTTCTTTTAGCAATTCTGACGACCTTAGTATTTTGATTGTGCCATAGTCGTTAAACATGTTTGCCCTAACAACACCAGATTTCGGGAAATAAAGCCAAAATATCAAATTTGTTGGAGTGGGGGATGCCACCGAATCCACATAGCTTTTCACGTAAAAGTTCGGTCGGTAGCGCTGGGCTCTTATTTACCTTTACATGGAGTAATTCTAACATGCTCTATCTGATGGCTGTGCGCTGATTGGTTCAGACCTCGAAACATGCAGACATTATCATCGGATAATCTTCATTTGTTTTGTTGTGATCTCTTTCATTCACGTGCCGAACTGGTGGCGTCACATTCTTGTGGCGCAGTACTACAAGCTGACCGACGATTGGTTCATTCACTGCGCAGTGGGTGGAGTTGACACAGCTGCATCTCGCGAGCATACACAGCTGCATCTCGCGAGCATGGGCTGCAAAGTAGTTGCGAAATACTCCCATCAACACCGCATAAATTTGCCATTCCACCTTTGAATTGAGGGTAAATTTGTCAGCATGCATGTTAGAATGATGTTAAAGACCTCCTTACTGAATATTATCGTGTTATAATTGTTCGATGTTCAGTTTTATACCTCATCAAAAATCGCTACGCCGCTCGTCTTTGCATACCCATAAAATATTATAACGAGTTCATCAGTACTCGTCTAACATGTCCTTCAATAACTAAACTAATTTTCCTGACACCAACGTCACGTAGAATTCTAAATAACGTCAAAAATCAAGGCCTCCGATGTCATAATGAAATGAGCAAGAAACAGATGGAATATCTGTTTTTATACGAGCATGCATTTAACATTGAGCATATGAACACATGCCACTGCAATATTAGATCGTGAATGGTATTAAATTTTAACAATGGACAGCTCGATCGTTTTTGTGTAAGTCGTCTTGGGCAAATCTCCAAATGACACTCTAATCTTTAATACGGCAGCCTCGCTTTTGTGTAGGACCGACTGTGGCAAATATGGCAGCGCCCAGAAGCTCGGAAATAAGACACAGAATAATACTTTTCCGATTTAATTTGCAAGAGATGTTTTATACACTTATTTTTCTTCGCGTATTCGAGTTGAGTGAAGTATTCCTTTAAATAGCAATCTTGCATTGAAGTTCTACTCGAAACAAAGAAAATATACAAAAAAAGATCTTATATTTTGACTATGTAATTTTTCATTTCGATCATTTTCCTATGATTGAAGGAATCAAAAAATAATATGCATGTCAATGTGATTTGGGGGTTCAGTCAAAAACGTGTACTGTCTATGTTTGCTGTCTTAGAAACAAATAACACGGTTAGCATTCTAAAATATTTATTCCCATGTATAACTGATTCAATTTAGGTACAAAAACATGGGTCCTTCAAAATAGTGCCCAAATCGCATGTTAAAACGATTGCTTCATTCACTGCGCAGTGGGTGGAGTTCACACAGCTGCATCGCGCGAGCATGGGCTGCAAAGTAGTTGCAAAATGCTTCCATCAACACCGCATAAGTTTACCATTCCACATTTGAATTAGGGAAAATTTGTCAGTATGCATGTTAGAATGGAGTTAGACCTCCTTGAAGAATACTATCGTGTAATAATTGTTTGATGTTCAGTTTTAAACCTCATAAAAAAAACCTCGGGGCTACGCAGCTCGGTCTTTGCATACTCATAAAATATTATAACGAGTTCGTCAGTACTGGGTCTCGTCTAACATGTCCTTCAATAACTAAATATATCAGAGCAACGTAGCGATTATTATGTCTCATCATAACCCTGGATTTGGTGTAATTTTTGCTCGAAAATGTTGTCAAATGCTAGGATAATATCTGGTTAAAAAAAGAATTACTTGGATGTGAGATTTAATGAGATTCAATTTCCATATAACCCAGCCATGACATTGTTTATAATTTTTATTTTAGACTGTGATCCAGGAGAATATGGTCCAGATTGTACTGAAACCTGTGGTCGCTGTACCGGTGGAAGATCTCAATGCGCAAAGGTTTCCGGTGAATGTCCGTTGATATCATCATCCCCAAGATGTGCGCCTGGTTTTAAAGGGAATCTTTGTAAAAATAGTGAGTACAAAATTCGCTCTTTTTACAAAAAGTGAACTCGATAATTTCAGCAGATATGCATGTAGACCGTAATGATATCAACATAACGGAATTCCTTTCACATGTATTTTAGTTAGCTTTACAGTTACAGGTATTGGCGTTTACCGGAAGTCTTCAAGGCGTACGCCACCTGTCACAAGCAACACGGTTGATGGATAAAGCCCCTTAAAGGAATGCTTTACTCAATTCAAATATGCTTCTCTCGTGAAGATGTGTACTTTAAAATAAAGTGTGCCAAATATTTCTTGCCAGTGAAGATCATTATTTTATTAATTTCTGTGTCTTATACCTAAGCAACTGGGCGCCGCCATTTTCCTTACTGGGCTGACGTAATTTGGTGTTCACACCAACGTCACGTAGAATTCTAAATAACGTCAAAAATGAAGGCCTCCGATGTCATCATAATGAAATGAGCAAGAAACAGATGGAATATCTATTTTTATACGAGCATACATTTAACATTGAGCATATGAACACAGGCCACTGCAATACTAGATCGTGAATGGTATTAAATTTTAACAATGGACAGCTCGATCGTGTTGTGTAAGTCGTCTTGGGCAAATCTCCAAATGACGCTCTAATCCTTAATACGGCAGTCTCGTTTTTGTGTAGGACCGACTGTGGCAAATATGACAGCGCCCAGATGCTCGGAAATAAGACACAGAATAATACTTTTCCGACTTAATTTGCAAGAGATGTTTGATACACTTAATTTTTAAGTAAAAAAATAGAAACGTATTTTAATTGAGTGAAGCATTCCTTTAAATAGCAGTCTTACATTGAAGTACAACTCGGTAAAAGACAATTATACAAAAAATCTTATATTTTGAGCAAGTCATTTTTTTTGTTTTAATCATTTTCCTATGATTGAGGGAATCGAAGAAATAACATGGATTTCAATGTGCTCTTTGGGTTCAGTCAAATACGGTGAACATTCTAAAATATTTGTTTGCATGTATAACTCATTGAATTTAGGCACAAAAACATGGGCCCTTCAAAGTAGTGCCAAATCGCATGTTAAAAGGTATGAGAAAACCTCAAATCCAAAATGTAGGCGCTGAAACCCGTGTTAAATTTGACATTTCCCGTAGGATGGGTGGAATTTTAGTTGTTGATGACTGTTTTGAGTGATATTCTAGGTTAATTATTCTTTATCATTTGATAAGCATTCTCATCTGTCTATAAATGTTGGTGAGATTTATCTGTCGACTCCCGTTAAAGGTAAGGTAACGACCCACCCCCCCGTCCTTAGTATGAAGATATTGGCAAATGTTGTAGAATAATAATACCACATGGGCAAATGAATGAAATATATTTTTCATATAATCTCGACTTTTTTAGCAACTATCCCGTTAAAAATATAACCAAGTGAACACAACTCTTCCATAATTTCGACTAAATGTATACAGTTGCATGAAAGAGTTACTGTATGTTTATATGTCTCACCTTGCACACAGGTTGTAGTTCTGGTGAATATGGTGCAGATTGCACAGGAGCCTGTGGCAGGTGTGCGGGAGGACCAGAGGCGTGTTCATCTACTTCTGGAGAATGTTCAGGTTCACCGGCATGTTTACCAGGACGCAAGGGAAACCTTTGTAAAACTGGTAACGTGTATACTCTAAAGCTTTCTATGTACCATATCAGTTTTTTGCCTCTCAGCCCGATTGGGCTTACGGGTATTGTTGTCACCCCGTCCGTCCGTCTTCTTCTCCCCCGTACTCCATATCTTGAGAACTAAAGAAGGTAGGCCAACGAAACCTCTGTCTAATATAGAATGTAATCTGTAGATGTGCCTTTTGTATGTTTTCGTTGGTCAGGTCCTCGTCTGTCCGTCCACTTTTCTATTAATCTGAATCATTCCAACATGAAGTATTATGGGCCTTCTTTTGGTAAGTTCCTAAAATTTAGTCGTGGTCAAATCATTTACATAATAATTTCCTTGTATTCAGAAATGTTTTCTTTCCATTCTACTTCCAAAATATTCATGGAATTTTGCAAGCGATTTCCCTGATCTACATAATTCTACATATTACATGCACCAAAACTTTTTTCAGCAGGGTAGTGGACAAGGTGAGATAACCACATAGAGATTTAGCTGTAAATGTGCTGGAATGTTTAAATCTCCAGAACCTTTTCTGCTTATGAATTACCATTTACAAATTACTCAGTTGGCTTTAATTATGCTTCAGTTGTAATTTGTGAAATTTCCACGCCTTGGAAACACTTATAAATAGTAGTTTGGTATCCATTTGTGTCACTATCTGCAAACCACATTACAGATCCAAGTTTATAGTACACAGAGGCTTTATTTTTGAATGATATACTGGATAAAACCAATGTTTCCTTGCTATATATTCAGAATACATGTATGAAACAACTTTATGATGTATTGGGTGTGCATGAAAAGAATCTCACAAACTTAATAATGAAAGTAATTGTATTATAGCAACAATAGATTGTATTACAAGAACAACAACAACAAAGAAATGTGTCCTCGCCACATTGTTTTGGGGATTTGCACAAAAGCCTCATCGAGCAGAAAAACCACGGACAAAAGCCCCAATGGACAAAGGCCCATCCGACATTCAGTTTCAGGCCAAGGAAATAAAATCACAACTTTTCTATTTTTGTAACTTGTTATGCCTCTGTATATAGTAGGGGGTATACTGGATTTCAATTGTCCATCTGTCCCTATGTCAGTGCACAGTGCATCAATTCGTTCGTCTGTCGGTCTGTCTGAAGTTCGTTTCTGGGCAATAACCGCTCATCGGATTCTTGTTAAATTTGGTATGCATATATAGTATACCATGAGGTGTCGCCTGGGATGGCATTTCGACTACTTTCGCCAACAGGTGGCCCCACATGGTGGTAAAATCATCCGGGCAATAACTTGAGAACCTCTTATCGGATTCTTTTCAAATTTGTGATATCGCTTTGGGACTGTGTTTTGCCCGCTTGCGCGCCTAGAGGTGGTGCCACCTGGCGGAAAAAATGTTTCTGGGTGATAACATGTACCACTCACCTTCTCAAATTTGGTATGAATATACCACGACATGTCGCTGGGGATTGCGTTCCACCCACTTTCGCCATCAGGTGGTGCAACCTGGTGGCAAAATCCGAAATTCATTTCCAGGCGATATGAGAACCGCTCATCATATTTTGTTTTCAAATGTGGTATTTATGTACAATGCCATGAAATTTCCCTTTGGATTGTGTTTCGCCCACTTGCACTTACAGGTGGAACCACCTGATGGCAAAATGTAAATCTGGTTTCTGGACAATAACTTGAGAACTGCTCACTGCATTCTTCTCAAATTTGGTATGCTGATACCATGCCATGAGATGTCGCTTGTGATTGCGTGTCGCCCACTTGCGCCTACATGTCATGCCACTTGGTGGCAAAATCTAATTTGGTTTCCGGGCAATAACTTGAGGATTCCTTGTCGGATTCTTCTCAAATTTGGTATGCAGATACCATACCATAAGTTGTGTCTTGAGTTTGCATTTTACATGCCATAACTTCCTTCCTATGCATCCAAACTCCTACATTCATAAAAAAAACATCTTGGTCTGGACTGTTAAGGGAAATTTGAAACGTCCAGATAGGACTAATAGATAACTGTCAAATCTAGCGCTATTCTTAAGAGGCGAACAAGGGTGGTGCGTGTAATCGAGAAAAAAATCCTCCTGTTGTTAGGTTTCCTCATTCCGAATAAACAATATTTTTTCATACATCAAAAATGTTTACAACGCGAATGCTCACATTCAAAAGTAACGCAAACAGAGTCGACGGATTTTTGGAATTCGGCTGTTGGTCATTATTTGCTTTTTGTGAATTTACATCGAAATGTCATTCTGTCCATGTTTACATGCCATCAGCTTTCATATCATGTTTGTAATGTCTTCTCAAGTTTGTTTGTTGTTTATTTTTCGAGTATCCTAAATGTTCGAATAATTATCCATAAGTAGAGATAGACATCATAATGGGTAATTGAGTCTAGAGCATGGATATGTACCGCGGGATATCAGAGGAGAAATCTTTCATAGAATATGCACCCAATGTGTGTGACATTGCTATATCATGCGCACTTTCAAAATAAAATCATGTAATTAAAGACATGTATTAATAAAACGAACTTTATATTGTATACCCCTGCTGTTAGATTAGTAGGAAATACATTCAAGTGAGATCGTTTGTTTCGTCTTTTCCAGATATCTTACTAATGTGATCATTCACTAATCGCCTGGTGATTTTAAATAATATCAAAACAAATTGTGTTTCCTCAATAGTGTGACATATTGGTTCATATGCCTTCAGACTGTGGTCCTGGTGAGTATGGTGCAGTTTGCAAAAGAGCCTGTGGCAAGTGTGCAGGAGGACCAGATGCATGTTCGCCAATTTCTGGAAATTGTTCGGGATCACCAGCCTGTTCACCAGGATACATGGAGGAACTCTGTAAAACTGGTCAATATTCACTTTCTGAATCACTGTAAACATTTACGAACTTCTGTTCACGATACTACTGTAATAGGTTCATAGCAAGCCTCGTGAACTCGTGTAATTAATTGTATCTCTGTAATACATGATACCACTGGCAATTGAAACTGGCTGGCTGTCTCCATATGAGTGAAGTGACCTTTAGTGTGACATTAACCCCCGACACACACACAATCTGCACAAGCATTTAATTTGCGTTCGGTTGGACAAATCAATCTGATTGCCATACCCAATAGCTTGATTCTGGCCAGAATACAATATCGGTTTGATGGCCAATGCCATCAGTTTGATGGTCAATGCCAAGCATTAAACCTGACCAGCTGTCAAACATTTTAACCTTCATAGCCGAAGTAATGTAATCTAATTTGTGAGAAATGTAGGTTGGCATAGCATAACACAAACATATTAATACGCTTATTTTTTGCAAGACAGCCACTTGATCCACCTATATCCCCAGCTTTTTCTCTGTCAGTATCCTGTTTATACAAAACAGACTGTCGGAGCTGAAACACTTTTGATGTGACGGAGGTGAAGAACCATACATCTTAGAAAGTGTGTTTACTTGTTGGATTTCAGCCACAGAATTGCTACTTTATTCGTTATAGCATGAATTTACATGAGCATGGGCATCCAGAGTGACAGTGTCTCTTATTTTGTATCTGATCTCAAATTAGACATAAGACAAGTTACACATGATCACGCATCACTGGACATCTAACAGCGATTACTGATACTGGAATCTGACGGCGATTAAGGACACGGGAATCTGACGCGGTGCCTACATGTATATTATAAAATATTTCATCTTATCTACAAACTTTAAAGAGAACTACTTGATAACCAATAAGCCCATGTCTCCGAACATTTATTGTTGGTTTCAGTACAATGATATTCACTCTTCAGTCTTCTGTTGTAGAATGCCCTGATGGTTTGTATGGCAGCGAATGCAGTGAGGTATGTGGAGCTTGTAAGGGAGGTAACTCTAGCTGTGATCACGAGCGAGGACATTGTCCAAGCTGCGAAACTGGCTGGCATGGCAGCGTATGCAAACAAGGTATTTGAACCAGATCGATTTGCATTGCAACGCCTCATATTAACCCTACCAGACCTGGAGGCATTATTCCCCCACCTTCCCAGCTACACTCCGTGAATTTGTAGTTTATCATACTGTTTTTTTAAAGCCTATTTGCATAACCCTCCGAGTAGAGGGTCTTAAGGAAGTTCACATTGACCGTCATTTGGGGTACCAGAAAAGTGATTTTTGCTTCATTTTTCTTCAGTATTCTTGCTTTTCTGCGAGGAAAAGTGAACAAAAGCTTCTTTATAATACATCACATTATTATATACTAATTTATCATGCATCTTTTACGAAGAAAGTGTGAATAAAAAATCTGACCGAAAAATCGACGAAAAAAGGAGGGCGTGTTAAAACATTTTTTACATTTCGTGGTAGAGCGTGACCCATTGATATAGGATGGTAAGTTTCAGCTCCCTAGCTCAAGGGTAAGGTGAATATTTTGAGAAAAAAAAAATGAACAGATCTCAAGAAGCCCAGGCCGGACTGGGCGATTAATTAGATTGAGAATTAGATATTGGAAGTATAACTATGGCAATTATTGGTAGAGTATGATTTATATATATGGTCAATTTCTTTCAATTGGAGGATAAAAAAATAATAAAACGGCATTTACCCCCCAGTTGGGGACGGAACATGAAAGCGCAAGCACATACCAAGAATCTAACGATTCGTGATATGTGTTGTATCTCAGGTACGCTTTTATTGTACCTGTTCATGTGGCAACTTCGATGACATTACCACACGGCCCCTACCACCGGCATAAGCGGTATTAGATACAAATCTAGAGAGCTATGATGGCAATGCTCTGACAACTCGTATATTGGTAACTGGTGAGCTGTGTCGCTGTGACAACTCGTACACTGGGGATTGGAGATCTGTGTCGCCGTCAGATGAAAATGACGGTATTTAACACAAAAGACTATTCTGCAAGGCCCGATGTCGACCCAGCATCAACTTCCCACAAATGCCAACATATATCAAAGACCAAAAGGTCTGTACAGGGGCAGGCCTCGGGGACGAAACGTCCATCAGCAGAATCTCGTCATATTCATGTAAAAATTACAACACATATAAGGGAAGTGAGAAGAGGTGCCGACATACTGACAGAGCCACATGACTTCGCAGTATAGTCTTCCGGTTAACCTATTCTAAAGCACATACCAAAATCTAACGATTCGTTATATTTGTTGTATCTGAGGTACGATTTATTGTACCTGTTCATGTGGCAACTTGGATGACATTACCACACGGCCCCTACCACCGGCATAAGCGGTATTAGATACAAATCTAAAGAGCTATGATGGAAATGCTCTCACAACTCGTATATTGGTAATTGGTGAGCTGTGTCGTTGTGACAACTCGTACAGTGGGGGTTGGAGAGCTGTGTCGTCGTCAGATGAAAATGACGGCATTTAACACAAAAACTAGTCTGTAAGGCCCGAGGTCGACCCAGCATCAACTTCTCACAAATGCCAACCTATATCAAAGACCAGAAGGTCTGTACAGGAGGTGGGCCTCGGGGACGAAACGTCCACCAGCAGGATCTCGTCATATACAGGTAAAAATTACAACACATATAAGGGAAGTGAGAAGAGGTGCCGACATACTGACAGAGCCACATGCCTTCACAGTATAGTCTTCCGGTTAACCTATTCTAAAGCACTTACCAAAATCTAACGATTCGTGATCTTTGTTGTATCTCAGGTACGCTTTATTGTACCTGTTCATGTGACAACTTGGATGATATGACCCCACGGCCCCTAGCACCGGCATAAGCGGTATTAGATACAAATCTAGAGAGCTATGATGGAAATGCTCTGACAACTCGTATATTGGTAACTGGTGAGCTGTTTCGCTCTGGCAACTCGTACGCTGGAGATTGGTGAGCTGTGTCGTCAGATGAAAAGGACGGCATTTAACACAAAAGACTAGCCTGCAAGGCCCGATGTCGACCCAGCATCAACTTCCCACAAATGCCAACATATATCAAAGACCAAAAGGTTTGTACAGGGGGCGGGCCTCGGGAACGAAACGTCCACCAGCAGAATCTCGCCATATACAGGTAAAAATTACGACACATATAAGGGAAGTAGGAAGAGATGCCGACATACTGACAGAGCCACATGACTTCACAGTATAGTCTTCTGGTTAACCTATTCTAAAGCATATACCAAGAATCTAACGATTCATGATATGTGTTGTATCTCGGATACACTTTTATTGTACCTGTTCATGTGGCAACTTGGAGGACATGACCACACGGCCCCTAGCACCGGCATATTAATACAAAGGGGAAATATATAAGGGAAAAGCGGTTTGCTCGGCAAAAAAGCCTTTGGCTAAAAAGGAAACCTTGACGATTCGGAGATGTGTTTCAAAAGGCCTGTATAATTCAGGTCACGTGACTTGGTTGCTGAGACAGCAAACAACGCCCCTCACCGTGTATGATACTATATGAGAAATGACTGCATTAATATACAATATGAATATAAAACGTCTTTCTCTGTCCGACAGGTTTTCAAATCCCACAATTAAATCTTCAGTTTTGCGAGAAAAAAAACACGAAATTTTTAACCGATGATCGTACTCGGACGAGAAATTGTTCTCTCTTGCCAGCTTGGTTAATCCAGTATAATATTCAGGTGGTTTCTGGTTTGAGCTTCCCTTTAGAATCAATCATAGTTCATTTATCAAAATGTAAAATTAAAATAAAAAAGTATTGTACATATGCGAATCCAACCGTTATATGCGATGTGATATGTATTCAATATAAATATGAAATCACTGCCGCGAATATTCTTATAATCAATAAAATTAACTTGATGGTGATTTTGTGAACTTATTCACATCTCAATAGTTTAAAAACTGTACCAAAACATGAATGGATACCCTTTCCTAATATATGTTTTACCATAACAAAATATACATATATAATTACACCATTTTTCACCTTAATTAACCTAGAAATTCTCGGCTGGAGGGCTAAGCTGTTCTGATTTATCGCCATGCGCCCATTCACACCTCTATAAAGTCTGTGCCATAAATCATTCTGATAATGCAATAACGACGTACTCAAATCCACTTATGACCTATACCCGGTATTTACAAAAACAAGATTTGCGACTATCATCCTGTATTGTTTATACCATGTTGCATGAATATATGAGGAAATTATCGGACGTGTGAAGGGAATTACAACACATATAAGGGAAGTGGGAAGTGACTGAACATTAAGACATTGTCGGCTCGCACGATTATTAAATAAACATGCCGGTAATTTTGTCATCTACGCTTCGCCAGAGTAAATCTGACCTCGGAAGTCACAGGAAACATGGTACAGGTATGTGTATAGATATTTCCAGCATACGCCCTACTTCGGCTTGTAGGAGACTATAGATCGTGAATCATATATATTATTCGGTTATCTTACGCATTTATACAGTATAGTATAGTAATATAGGTCATATCATCCAAGTTGCCACATGAACAGGTACAATAAAAGCGTACCTGAGATACAACACATACCACGAATCGTTAGATTCTAGGTATGTGCTTTAAAATAAGTTAACTAGAAGACTATTCTGTGAAGTCATGTGACGCAGTCAGTATGTCGGCACCTCTTCCCACTTCCCTTATATGTGTTGTAATTTCCATCGACAATTCCGCAATCAACATTACATGTAGTTCCCAGTTCGCGGATAGAGCGGCGTACGACGGCAACACGGCCTATGTGTCAGATATCACTCCGCCTCACGATTCTCTCGCACCTTGAAAAAACCCCGATTCTCTCGCGATTGAAGATTCGCAATCAAGAACGGATCGCGCATGGGTAAACGATTCAAAAACGATATCGCGAGAGAATGGTTTTTTCCAGAAAAGGTTCAATCGTTTTTTCTCAGTTTTTTTCTCGATATCCTCGCGACTGATTCGCGAATGATCGTTTTTCAATCGAGAAAATTGAAGACAAATCGCGACTGAAGAAAAAACGAATAATGGAAACGATCCCTAAGCGGTATTAGATACAAATCTAGAGAGCTATGAGCTATAACAAGCGTGAACAAATTTGTCCATTAATCGGCCTACGTTTTGATGGAGAGGTCATGGTACTTCTTCAGGGAACTTGTGTAGTCACTGGTGTGGCCTACAAAAGGTATCTAACGCCTATTTTATTGGGGGCCGGTAATGATGTTTAGTCGGAAAATCGTGTAACTTAAGGCAGAATAGCTATTTGATCTGGACGATTGACTCAAGCCTGCAGAAAAAAAGGCCGCGAGTCCATCTGTCGGCTTGAAAGGGTAATTTGGTTATTTAAAAGGAGAGTAACGGGAGAGAGGCGTTCGTGGGGAGTGCGGGTCTACGATATTGCCTTCTTTACTGCGTGTTGATTCACTTCTTCAAGAGCCACTTTATTTTCATTTAAATTTTTACTCGCAGGCATTTGGTTGCCGTATATATTAACTGCTGCAAGATCATGGACGACATGAATGTTTGCGTTGGGCTTTACACCTTATTTGATGTTATATGTATTCAATTTATTGGTAAGTACGAGTGAAACGCAACATTAAAATGGTGATGGAAACGATGACTTTGTACTAATAAGAAGTCGTATGACCCCAGAGACAAATATACTGACTGCATATTTCTAAAAACGTTACAAGAACCAAAAGTAATCCACGTGAGCAGTTGCATCCCAGTCACGTTCTTATTGTAGATGTTCATGTGAACCTCTTGACTGACATGACCACACTCACCCTAGCAACGGCTTGAGCGGTTTTAGATCCACAAAAATTAGAGTACTGATGTACTAAGGGTCTCTGCAAATTGTCCTTACTATTCATGCACGTACATACAATCAAGTTCCGTCGTATATTTTTTTTTATTTCGCAGCGCATCAACACCATTTGCTGCAGCATTTGATGTATGTTCTTTGTTTTCAGAAATCTCAGATCCTGGACCCGGTCTCTCAGACCCCGGACCCAGTGCGATCATCGGTGGAGTGATTGGCGCAGTGATTGCGTTGGTAGTTGTTGGAATCGTCATACTTTTTCTTTTTCTTATGTAAGTGCTTACAAATGTTCGGTTTTGTGCATAATGTGCCCCTTCTAATCGTATGCTGCTATATAACAAAGTTATCAAAGATTTAGAATTGACTAAATTTTCATTGATATTTTTGTTTGAGGCCTCGACGGAAAAATATACATACTGGTATCATGCAGAGATTGTAACTGGAGCATCTATCGCTCGAATGGGGATCCTTTATCTCTGTGGTCTCTCACGCTTCACAATCATATGCTAGACGTTTGGCCCTACACACTGGCTGACTGGCTCTCATGCTGTTGATGAACGTATGCATATTTGCACATGTTGATGCGTGAATGATCATGATAGCGAATATACAAAACCTTTTTTACCTAGATCACTTGACTGGCTCCGTTGTTCCTCCAGGTTTCTCAGCTTTGATAATAATTATGACATGCTGGGTGGAAAATACTATCGCAGATTACATTATCGTATTAAAATGATTGTAATTTCAATGAACCATTGAAATATCGGAGATACATCACACCCTGAAGGTGATTATGGACATTCAATTGAGTTACGGAATCCTTGTCAAGTAAGATAGGAATATCAGAATGTCTTGCTGGCTTCATCTAATACTGTTGTTGGCCGCCTCTATCTTGCCTGGACTAGTTTGGGTGTATAATATAATTTCCAACATTTCATGTTGAGGGCTTATCCCTTGTTTTTTTCATTGTGTATGTGTATTCATCCGCCAGTTCGTCCGCGGATATTAAGAGAATACGATTGAAAGGACCAATGATGGGGAGGGGGTAGATTCTTTGCCATATTACGTGAATATTTTACGAGTGTTATTGACGAATTCTGGCAATTCGAAATTGGGAATTATTGAATATTAGGTTGGCGCCTAATTTGAACTTCGTAGCCGTTTTAAAAATCCTCGAGTGGGATTTTATCTAATATAAATCAGTTTAAAAGTGAACTTTGTACCACGAATTTAAATTTTTGCAATGTCCGTGCCATGAAGCTATTAAATATTCATGGCCTGTGCTATCTGATCACAAAATTCAATTGAAACAAGAGCCTATAGCGACATACACATTGTGGAGCGTTGCTAATATATTAATTCAGTAAGAATGAAATACAAGTTTTAGGAACGATGTAGGTGACCATGTACCTCAATTGATACTTCATCCAATTGAATACAATAGAATACAAACTTAAATTTGACAACCATCTTGGATACAATCCAGCTAGGTCCATTCATTGCACAGTTGAGGGCTACCATCTTGCCATATTTCATGATCTTACCACGAAGTGCAGGATTATTCCACCGTATTGCCATACTATTCGTATGCGTCTCCCAAAATACTATATCTCTAGTTGAATAAGTTTGCTTGCGCAATCAAAGAGCTTACTGGTTTACACACAACTAAAGAAGTAGTTAGAACTAATTATCTTATCTTGCGGATCAACGATCGCATGGTATGACTTAGTTGGCAGAATGGCCGGGCACAGATCCTTGATTATATTCATAAAATCTGCAATAAGAATATGAAGAACCCCGAAACTAATTTTATTTACAGGAGGCGTAGGAGAAACACCCTTGAGAGAAGGAGTAACCCTAACCTTGGGGAGACTTTGGCTAACAGAGGTTTGGAGTCGGAATCTTCTCGCTCCGACTATGAGAATGCAGAGGTTATTAATATGCAACATCAAAATAAGGATGGAAATAACCAAGGCATCTCTTCACTGAAGACGACGGATGCCCCACCTGAAGATGAATATGAGACGGTTGTGAACTCCGACTATTCCCAATTGGAGACATCCCACCAGGAAACAAATAACGATTATTCTAGTTTGTCTTATTAAACCCGATCTTTTTTTTATGTATTTCAAATCACAGTTCATAGAATAACGAGAACATAGGGGATAAGGTGTACATTGGGCTTTTAGCGGCTAATTTTTCATTTACCTTATGCTTCAAAATGGTGCTAAGTAGTTTGATAATACTAGCCATGTCTTCACTCAAGGTTCTAGACCAGCTACCGAGGAAATAGTTCCTGTCTACTTAGCACCCTTGTAATCTCAGCTATGTGGCGTGGCAAAATATGCTGCCTAATGGGCAAGTTTTTTTTACAGCTAAATTGCTTTGATTTTGTTTCGATGAAAAGCAATACGAATCTCAGCTAAATTGCATAAATCTACACTTGATAACTCAGCTATGTAGCTTATATTAAATCAGCAAACATTGAGATATTTGTTTCCGGGAAACGCACTATATTGTCTAATTAGCGATTGTTAATCCCAACTAGTTGACTAGTTAATTAGTTTATTCCTGGGAGAACATATTGTCAACTTAGTCATTTATAATCTCAGCTAAATTGCATAGATTTGCACTCGAAAATATCAGCTAAACAATATTTTATTGCAGGGTTAAGTAGTTTTTGGAAAATGTGTTCTTTTTTGTTATGGCTTTTTTAAATGTTTTCAAAAATATATTGTGAACAAGATTTAAATACCGTATTTTTGGCACCAAAAAAAAAATGTTTGATTACTTTTAAAACATTTAAATTATGTTACTGAATACATTTATTTTTTCTGAAAATGATTCAATGATGTTCATACATTCTCGGCCACAATGGTTGCTGCATTTGTAAACAAATTCGAAACTTTGACAGAACAGCGTAGTTCTGACGAATTGGATTGATTCTTGAGTATTTCTTTCGACGGTTCGTGAATCTCAGAAGGATTACCTCTTTCCTAGAGCTCTGTTCGACAATCCACCTGTATTGGAATTCGAGTAGTGTACCATTTCAGATGAACTATCATTAATCTATGCAGATTCCTAGGAACGGCAATGCGAATGAAAAGCAAGTTTTTCCCTGAGAAAGTGACACTTATACCCATTTGGAATAAAAAAAAAATTGCAACCACATCGCAGTCATTTAATGTCCCTAGGTATGCTGACTTCCTGCCTTGGGTATCATTTGTTGGCGGAAAACCCAATAGTATGCTTATCGCAAGGATTTGTAACCCATAAATGAAAAAAATGGCTTATCTGTTGCAAAAAAACAGCATCAAATTGCTTTAGGAGAACTGTTCCAACACTCAACGCCAACAACGCTACCTATCCCGATGAAAAGATGCGAGCACATGCCAAATGTATCTGAGCCCCATGTAACCCAACATCGTAGCACCGTATTTACGTTGTCTGGCAGCTGGTCGGTGGTTTATATAAACACTACAGAGAGCTACATGTATGTGCCTTTAATATTCTAGTTTAGATATGTTTGGATTATCTGCTGGTAATCATTGATATAAATTTGCCCACTTCCAGGTAATTACGTAGTTGAACATGATTCGAAACAGTCACTCTCCAGTTACTGACACCTGGCTGATTGCAGTGGGTTTTCTTAAAGTTAGATCCATTTTCAAGTCGCCCACATTCCATTGAAGTAAATGGTACAGAATGGAAGGGGTCGTTGAACATTTTACCAAACAGACATATACGATACCGTTGAAGATTTTACCAAACAGAAATATACGATACCTCTTCTATCAATTCTGGGGGCTTTTTTTATTCAGCCGAATTCACAGCCTTTCATGCTACATGTATTACATACATTGGAGAGGTACCGCCTGTTGCATTACAGGTAGGTTTAGGGAGTAGCTAAATCTTTGGCAAAGGGATAATTTTGTTCTCTCTCGTCTCTGATAACACGAAGATTAATCGAAGTGTGCAGACATAGGGACCAAGTCTCATAATCCTAATGGGATCGGGTCACCGAATACGAAATTCGGCGAAACTTCGCGCCATATCTGACGTTGCTTCAAACCGTCAAACTTTTCACGGGATCTAGCGAATATGATTAGGCAAAATTGGTATCCACCATATATGCAGTTCTTCTAGGATATTACAGAAGCGGCGTAATACGCTCGCTAAAGTTATAACGCCCTATCATATCAAACAAAACGCAAATATCAACCCATATACATGTATCAACAATGACAACACTCAGTTGAAGATGGTGATTGGTAAGACAGATCATCTTCTCCTGTATACAACTGAAAAGGCAGAACATATTCCATCGTTTCGTCTCATTTTCCACAATTATTGGAGCGATATGCAAGAGCCGTCACGGTGATCTTCGCTTCGCCGAATCCCTGTACAGTTCTACTCTGAGGCTTAATCCTCACAAATGCTCCATGGCAATAGAGAATACACACATTATACACTTTTGAACTTTGAATATTGAACTTATAGAACTTATTGAACTGCAGTATAGAGTAGCCCTGATTTATAAGAGTAATACATGTATTTTTAAATCATATCATAACATAACCAGAAATCCTAAATATTCTTTTTCAGCACAATTTCAACACCTGGCAGCATTTGTTACACTTAACGTCGCATTGCAGACACATTCATGGCTGGCATCAAGATATCATTTGTTTAACATTTGTTATGCAAGGTTCAAAATGACGATTAAGCTGACCAGAAAGAAACGTTTTGTGTGGTATACATATGCACGTCAGCGATATGCACGAACTCCATTTTCGCCTTCTTTGTCTGACGAATTTTGTTATTCAGTTGCTTACCTTTTCTTACAAATTGACACATTTGGACGAGATAGATTTCGGGGGAAAAAAACAACGCACCTGAAAATTGGTCATCTGTCAATTTTAATGTAGTCCAAAAATCAGACACCCATTGGAACTCACATTTTTTGGTGAGTGGACGTACACTGTATGAGGGAGTGACGATGTTTGGATTACCAAGAACTGAAGCAAGACGGACAAGGAACAAGGAACATAGAATATACAACCACCCACAAATACAACATAGAATATACACCTACCCACAAATACAACATGAAGTATACACCCACACAAAAATACAACATAGAACATACACCCACACAAAAATACAACATAGAATATACACCCACCCACAAATACAACATAGAATATACACACACCCATAAATACAACATAGAATATACACCCACCCAGAAATACAACAGATTTTCATTGAAACTATATGAATTAGAATTATTATACACATCAGAAAATGAATACAACTGGGAATCATCACAACGCGTTATAGTATCAACGTGAGAGGCTCCGATTAACACATCGAATGGAAAATGGGAGGGGAAGCTTTCCTCTAGAGGCATATGTTTGCTTTTTAGTCGCCAGGACGTGGTTAGTTTTTCTCACCTCTTGCACATCACTCCAATGGAGACAACCATAAAATGGATCTTTTTTAAGAAATGGCCAGATTTTCTCTGATATATTCAGGTAATACGCAAGTCACTCTGTGTCGTCGAACCACATTTAATGACTAACGATCACCAGAACTTGCTGCGAGAATGCCAATCAGAACACAGCAGAACCGGCTAATGTACAGCAACTGATCATCCAATGTAAATTTAACTTCCTGGTAATTATTACAAGCGTCTGGTCCGTCATTCATAATTCAGCCGTCGTCCATTAGAGAATATCCGCATCCATAATCCAAAGACCTATTCCATATTCCATATAACAGTATTAGCACCAAATTCAAAAAGACAATCATAGTATACATACGCATAGGCTTGTTTCCTGCAAGAGAGAAGCGGTCAACAGTTTTCAATGGTGCCGGCAAGACATCATGATGCTTCAAAAATATCAAATCCGTATCGCTGATCAGTATTCTTAATTCATAATATTCGTAGTCATATGTGCGATTACTGGCTCTGGATACACAGGTAAGTTGTTTAGTGTAGGTTAGATTTACAACATCAAGAGATTGCGACATTTCTTAATGTGATTGATTTACGAGTGTGTCATTGATGAGAAACCAAGTGGGAAAACAAGGACATTTACATCGATATGAAGTCCGACTGGACAAAGGATGTCGGGCTTGAGATGTTGATGCTCCAAATATTTAGATTCGCTTCATGGAATATATAGATAGGTGCGATATACAAAAGGTGGAAAAAATTGATGACGTCTGGCGACTGAAAAGCAATCATATGACTTTACAGGAGAACTTCCCTCAGCACCTCACATTCAAACCTAAGAATACGGCGGATTCTCGGATGTAGCCTTAGAATCTCAGCCGCGCCTCCATTGCAGGTGTTCATGTGGAAACTATTAAGTATCCACACGGCCTCTAGCACCGGCTTAAGCGGAATCGGGACATGAGATGGGAGATCAGCTCAAACAAATACCTTATCTGACGTTAATTGATAAGAAATGAGGACGTCTGATGGAATAAACGCCCCAACATGGAGCAAACATGTTAGATGAAAGAATACCCAGAAAAACTAACCTGCTATGCCAGACGTCGTACGGCTTTAATTTCCCAGCAAACAATACACCTACATATATTTGTCGAATGACAACATTTGAGATGACTAAATATGAAAATTTGACTTTCATACGGATTGTTTGAACAGATGGCAGTGAGAGGGTGTTTTTAGGTGTGGATTACCTTCCCCCAATAGTGTACAGACGTCAAATTCGACATTAGATGAGCAGCCGTCGTCCATAGCAAACTGCCGCGTCCACAGTAGAAACGCCATGATTGGAGAACAATTTCAGCTTCAGATTTCAAACAGGCAAAATATAAATACGAATAAAACACAAGCTGGTTCCTTGCAAAAGAGAAATACGATTGTATATTTGGGCAAACCAAATCCTAAATTCATCAAAAATGATCAGATTTCCCTAAATGTCAACTGGGATATGACCAATGCGTAAAGTAAAATAAAGCCTGCTATTCCATTGATGAATATTTCAGATATCTTGCAAAGCTGTGTTGATCATGTGTACGGTGAACAAACAAAATCTCTTCGAAATGCAATTATGCCACAGTTACGTCATATTCTACAAAAATATATTTTGCCAATTTTTTGGTCAGGTTTTTCAAATTTATTATTCATTCAATTTTCTCCACTTCAAGGACATGTTAAATTAGGAAATAGTGATCTTATCGAAATAATATAGCTTGGGCGCTTGTTTGGAGAAAAAGGGAAAATAAAGCAATCTTTCCGTTTCACCTTCATGGACGCCACTTTGAATTTACCCAATCTTTTGATTTGGGTTTATGCAAAAATTATAAATACACCCCCAAATGGTAGTTTGAACTCTGGTTGGAGGGCGGGGGTTGAACTCCATGGTGGCATAAAATAAAACATAGGCATAAAGACACTTTTAGATACGATGCAGTCACTTTTATACCCATCAGGCCAACGCTAACATGGCGTCATGTTGCCCGTATGAACAATCACACTTTCCCGCAGCGCCATCTGTACTATCCAGTCAAAGACAACTCACACCATTGTACAGTTCAGGAAAGATAACTCCAATCGTTATTACCAAGCAGACTTTGGGAAATTCCCGACTTCTAGTTTCACTTTCGTTATCGCTGATTACATCGCCGTATATTGTCTACACAGCTTCTTCGTCAACGGGAACATTATTCAGTAGTCTCTGTTGATATCACAAACCAAAGACTAGCTCGTTTCTTGGAAAACAACTACTGATGCCATACGGAATATATCAATGAAGAATTTACCTCCACCGAACTCAATTAAACCAGTTATGATGTGTCATCCAGTATAACCATGTGCGCCAGCAACATCATTCTGAAGACATAGAGAGCTCACTGTCTTGGCATATCAGCGAGCCGCTTGTGTAATACAGCAAGTGTATTCATACTAGGTTCAGTGCATTTTTTTGTTTAAGGAGAAGCAGAATATCTCAATTGAATTTCCAGGTAAATCTGTATATTTTATGTTCCCGTAACATCATCCGGTATTTCCGGTCTAAAGTGACAGGTTCTGATTATATAGTGATTTTCTCAATCGAGAACATCAGCCAATATGTAACATATTTTTATTAGAAGACACATTCCACTGTGGTAATGATGTATACTTTCCATTCATTCTCTGGTATTATTAAGGCACTTAAACAGGGTGTTTGTCGCAATATGCCAGGACCAGAATTACGCTTAAAAACTGCCCCAAGCACTTTCCTTCAATATGATATAATTATTAAACAATGGTTTTGAAATCTCCAAGGCTCTCAAACCATGGGACGTATCGATTTAGAAGAAAACATTAGGTCGTGACCTTTCGGCCTATACATAATTCTCCAATGAATGAAAACTCAAGTGATTCCGGTAATAAATGAATCCTTTACATTTATTAATATGCCAAATATATCAAATTAACAAAAATAAAGTTTTTCTTCAAATGTATCCAGTGGCTCTTTTTTACTCAATATATCCGTAGTGGCCCACCTTCCAGAATGTCCACCATATCTGGTCAGGTGTGTCCAGGGGTGGTTTATCCATTTTCTTGCCCACTATTCGAGGAGTCAGCATGATTCCAAGGACAGTTGATGACAGTCCAGTTTTTACCAAATTACCTCGGTGAAAATAATATTCGTTTACGTCTCTGCCAAAGCCTGTCACGCGACTGACGTTACCGCGAACACATGTTATGCGGTTGACGGCATGAGAGACATTTTTAAGGAAATTATCCGGAATAATCAAAATTATTACATAAATTTGTACGTTTAACTTCAAATTCAAACCATTTGCCATTGTTTGATATAATAAAACAATTATGTGATTCCAATTCGGTAAAGACGATGTTCTATGGACAGGAGAAAACCAATATTCACCTCGGCCTCCGACCTCGGTGAATATTGGTATTGTCTGCTCCGTACACGCTTAAAACTAAAGTGTTGAAAGTTACTCGTAAAGTGTTGAAATAACTCTTTAAGTGTGTCCACAGGGACAACACTTAAAGAGCAGTCCCTGTGGACACACTTAAAGGGTTATTTCAACACTTTACGAGTAACTTTCAACACTTTAGTTTTAAGCGTGTACATCATTTGGAATGGCATAATTCTATAATATTCAATGGATCGTTTTGATCTAGATAGAGAAATGAAAATGTGTATATATAAGCAAAATGAACCATATATATAACAAAACATATACATATAGCAAAAATCAACGTTCTATAAAATATATGCGTTTATATAAAAAAAAACGTAACGGATACATATGTACTTATTAAGTTTGTATAAATCTTACATGGAACAAACCGATGAATTGAAAAATCACGTGACATCATATTTGGATGCATGGGCTAACTGATCCCCTTCATATGCCGAGGCTATTTCACCTTCTGGCTAGTTTAAGCTATTTTTTTTAAATCAAAATTCGATAGCGATTACGGACCACCTCATTTACATAAATGGCACACATGCCTATATAAATTTGAGCAAACGTCATATCTTTGGATATTGATTTGTCATAATTCACATGAATCCAATGTCTTTCCTATAACCATTATCAAGACAGTATACATGCTATATCACGACATGTAAATGTTAACTGAAAACAGCAAACGACTATTCGCACGCATTATTATGACAAAAAGCCAGGACGCTGACGAATAATAGTGCCCTTCTGATCATCAAATGCCACAGACTCATTGGAAGTTTGCGTATGTCTGAAAACTGTCCAGGTATGCTAACACTATCTCGTGGATGAACTGAAACTGGTTCTGAAAGGAAACAAGACAGGGATTCAATTGGTATGTTTTTATGTTGATATCAGTAATTGTCTTGCCACCAACATCCCAAGATGTGTGAAGTGTCACGGTAGACACGGCATAGAATAGCTCCAGTGCGGCCTTTCTCTTCTGTGTGCGACAAAAGTCATGGCGTCAAACCATTCCCCAGCTCCAGTGGCTGTGGGAAACTCCGAACGATTCTTATTTGCAGAGGCCATTTGCCATAAGAAAAAATCATTTATTCGATTCTATTCATATCAACTTTAACTTCACAAGAGTCCTTGTTTAAGAGTGACTGTCCATTTTCAGCTTCAGGGATCGAAACTCCGACTAGTTGGCAAATGACTTGGCAATTTCTACTCGTCACGAACATCCCACGCGCGCACACGGAATAGCCAGCGTGCTTTTTGTGGCGAGAAAATAGATGCCTTGATCGACTCCTCTGAGTTTCGACTCTCGTGAATCTAAAACTGGACAGTCACTTATAAAGAATGACTTTTATGTAAGGTAAGATAAAATAGAATCGAATTATTGAATTGATTGAGGTAACGAGTGTGAGTGAGTTAAGGTTTAACGTCGCGTTCAGCGCTATCAGCGGTATTACGGCCATATAGCGAAGATATAAGTAACTACGATATGATTAGCCGGACATGTGTGACTATCCTTGTACCGTCATCATGTAGAGGAAATTAATCTTCCCCTCCTGGCAACAGACATGGTACAAAACTCATGCCGCTCACCCACTTGGGGGCAAATATGAGTCGTCGGGTATATTTCTAACAACTAGATCAGAGGAATGGTCTGACTAAGGTTCCTTTAGTTCGCTCGTACATAGAAGATAAACAGAATAATGATACAGGTATGATAATAATTTACCGAGTGTTTTCATTCTAACATCCGGGCACATCATGAGCACCTTACAACGCAAAATCTGCGATGTGTTCATACTGAGTTACATTCAGAGCATGATATGTGAACGCTTAATTTAAAAATTATCGAACCTTTGACGCAATGATTCTCTATTGACAATAATTTAAAGATGGACGCACCATACCGTTCGGCAACATTATATAATATCTGCCCCGTTCACAAAGTACTATGCCGGCATTTGCTCAGAATTATATACAATTTCATGTAAATGCTATGAAAAATTTCGTGGCAAGAATTACATGGTAATATTTCTTTTTGACTTTCTTATGGAAACGCCGCAATCATGACGATTTAAACTTAGTGTGCGCAAGAAGAAGAATTGCTATATATTCGTACCAGATCGGTGATGATTTCTGGTCGGTTGACTCTCATCTGTTTCATGGACTGTAGAATGTTAACCTCCTGGTCCACCTTCAGTCGTTCGATGACCGAACTGGCCACACAGAACAGACCACTTTTCTTTGCTCCATCCCTATAAAACACAATCATAAAGAGAACCTTCACTCTAATAGCTTTTCCCAGATAAAGTGTAAAATTTAACTGTGATGAAGTCATAAAACACTACATCTTTTTGAAAATTAGTGTAGTGGTGAAACCCTTAAAATAAATTTGTGGTTCTAACCTGGGACGATATTTTGACTGATGGGTCGAAAGATGTGAATCGATATTCGATATGGATTTATTTTCTAATGTCTATGCTGTGAATGATGTCTTCACAAAAGGACCGATACAAAAAACATCACAACATCTTCCTTTGTTTTGCGATATTTCATAATATGAACAATATAAAGTAACATCAGCATGCCTTAAAACTGAGTGTTTTGGGTTCAGAAATAAATTATGATTACATAGTCGCAGGCCCTCCATACCAGAAATTCAAGAAATTATCTGATCGAAAGTGAGCATAATTTTGGAGAATTTGTATACTGATCTAGGTACAGATATGCAATTGATGCATAAGTAGAAAATCTCATGCATAGGCAAATTTTCACAGTTCAGCACTGCTCATATCTGTATCACACAGTACTGTTCAGTTTCATGCTGGCAATAACTTTGAAAGCTGTTTGTACTGCACGAGAATGTTACGCTTGGTAATACGAAGTCCAAAATGAATTGTGCAGTTATCAGGTTGACTAATCTATTGAATACAACTATTATTTGAACATAAATGTTGTATGAATGTGTGTTATGAGTTGAGCACTAATGTTGCAGTACTGCGCAATTCTGACTTAATCGCTACTGGACAGTTCCAATAAGCTGTTTCATAAATGAAATGTGTGGTTACTTACAGCTGACCGTTTTGTACGGCTCAGTTGCGGATTTCATAAACGAATTGTATTGGATGTGAGGGAAAGTGTGACCTTTCCTACCCAGTTACCGATAAGTACTGACAGGAAACGCTCAATAAATAGTCAGTAGCCGATCATGTTACTGTTGTACACACGTATGGTTAATTTTGTTGGAAACCTAGAAGTAACTTCTTCTCAACTGCTTGGTAGCTATACGGTAAACTATTCACGGAACCTAAAGGGTGACAGAGCACCTGGTTGGTTACCGATTAGTTACTTATCTTTTGAAACTGAACAGTACTGCGATCAATCAGTACAGTGAAGTGCCCCATCAAACAGTAACCAATCAGTTCATGAGTAGTGTCGGTGGTTAGAGGCTTATTTGTGCAGTGGTCGGATTTACTGCCCACAATGCGAGATGAATGTTTGGAAAACTATGAACAACCTAACTCAACAGAGTGCCATGCCTTCGTGATAGTGACATCACGACTCTCGTGTAAGTGGGAACCAGGCCTCTATTTCGACAGCGAGGCTCCCACTTACACCATCGCTTCAAGGAACTTTTTCCGTTGACTGCTAAATTTATTAAAATTCAACATCCAAATAAAAATTAAACAATTCAGTGGTCTAGTCAAGTAATCAACTGGATCTCCTTGTATACTCGTGACGATAAAGCATGGAATTGTAACAAAATAGCAGCGACTGTGTTAGTTGTTTACTAATTTTTGTAACCAGTTCATGAACCCTACTAAACGAAACAGCAAAGCAGGAAGTTAGGAAATAATTAGGAGATGTTTGGCTGTTTATTAATAAACGTCAGATGAGCATTTGAACAAGGGAGACAACTTATATGGATTCGTTTTACGATTGATTGCAAATAAATAGTTCACATTCTTGCTTTTAAACACACTACGTCGAGTAGCATAGTGCTGTTACAGATATATTAATCTGTGTCATTTAGCGCCGTCATTTGATGGAAACAGTTAATCGTGATTGGCCGGAAAATCATACGCGGAATCACGCCCTCGGGATGTTAGAGTATGAACAACAACTCCTGCTTATCACTTTCACGAGACACTAGCTTGTGTTCATTTTATACCAATGCGGTCTTTCAATTATTGATGTCAAACGACTGCCTATTTTATTTCGAATGCAAAACTCGCGCTTAGGTTCTTGGTTTCCTAAATACCATTAGCTTAAATGTGACGCACATTTAGATAGACAAAGATATATTTTTCGATATGTTGTCATTAAGCTGGTGCAATGTTGTAAAATAGTGACACTGACCAGGTGAACTATAGTCTACCTTCTTGCACAAATATACACTTGTTCCGTTTTTATTGGTTATATCGAATATTTGTTATGCTGCATGTCAAGACAGGTTCCCACTGAATACCCTATCTATTACCACCAGAAGAAAAACTCGTTGACAGGGATAGCCTGTGCCAGCAAAACTGACTATGTCCCCAACGCTAGCATTAATACTCACAAACAATGCACTAACACAGGTCCGTTTCCAATTTTATGTTGCCAACATTCAACTTGCTCCATCAGGGCGATCAGGTAAGCACTAGACTGAGGAACTGGTTCGTCGTCTGACCAAAATGTACACTGGAATTGCTTGATGCGAACTTTGTCTTTCTGCGTCTGAGAATTTCGGGAAATTAGAAAAACACATTAATAATTACTGTTGATATACACTTTGTAAAATCATATTTCCTATGATATTTTCCTGCTGCCATTCAGATAAATTTGTCTGGATTCAACTTTAACTGTCCGGGTACCCATTCTGTGAAGGGGGCTAAAAATTATTGCTTTTACTTTCCCTAGTACTCTGCTTTATATCACGTAGCTTGGAGATCAACTCCATGATGGATGTCTAGCTTTCCGAGTAGGTAGTGAGGCACAAACGACCTAACCATAGGTTGGCATACTTCTTTGAGATCTGAATAGGGGAACTTTAATTACAGTAAATCCCTCAAGGTGCCAGTATCTCTAACAGGCATCAAACCTTTGAAGAAACTGTTTTCCAAAATATTAACATTCAGTAATCACTCTATGGGTAGGTGAAGGAAATATCATAACAAAATATATCATTATACGGAGAATCAGCTCAATTTATTTGAAAACGAGCTGTCAGACAAGACGTCTGGAGATGCGTTTTGGATGCGTCTGGAGAAGATTGGATTAGTCGAGTGATCTGATTATCTAGCATATGGTGATCATTTGATCAAGTAATCAACTTTCTTCAAACGTTTTTACAAATGATATCGAACTCAATGAGTTGTAAATCGCCTAACTTGGTTGAAGTAACTACCGATCATGAATTTTTAAAAACGGTCCTCGTAATGTTTGCTTGTTTTGTCTCTCAAACTTTCTATCATTTTTTAGAATGGCCTTCTGATAACTCCCAGGTTATTTTGCGTAAGGCCATGAAATTTGGACACGATGTTGTACATATATGGAACTAAATAAGCTTGAGTTAATAAGTTTGCCTTCGTTCTTAAGATATCCGTAATAAACTTTTTGGATTTTATTCAAATTATTGCACTTGAAACAGTCATAAATTATTTCCAGAACAAAATAAAATGTGAGGAATTCTATTTTGCTTGAAAGTTTTATTGTATTAATCGAAACGTTTTTTAGGATGAATTACAAGCGTCTAGTCCGTCATTCATAATCCAGCCGTCGTCCATTAGAGAATATCCGCGTCCATAATCCAAAGGCCTATTTCATAATCCATATAACAGTATTAGCACCAAATTCAAAAAGACAATCATAGTATACATAAACATAAGCTTGTTTCCTGCAAGAAAGAAGCGGTCAACAGTTTTCAATGATGCCGGCAAGACATCATGATGTTCCAAAAATATCAAATCCGTATCGCTGATCAGTATTCTTAATCCATATTATTCGTTGTAAAGTCGTCATCTAAAGAATGATGTATCTCAGTCACGCTTTGATTGTGACTGTTCATATGAGTACCATGAGGATCTTGAAGTACATGGGTTCATACGGCCCCTAGCCCCGGGTTAAGCGGTTTAGCTTAGAAGTTATTAGCGAGGAAATTTGATTAGCCAAGATCATTTTCAGAAATCGCTCTATTCTCGTTCAATTTCAGTTGTAGTAATCAGAACAGCAAAATTTTCTGTAAATTCCGATTCTCTAAATGAATATCTTTCAGAACATACAAGAACAAAACTAGTTCCATCAGTGCAGTTCATTTGAAGAGTAAATGAAAACTGTCAAAAATCGTATTGCCGAGGATTCTTGAACTTGTTAAAATGAAGACAATCTGCGCAAATGTTTACAAGCTCAGCACTGAATAGGTAATCATCCATATTCCACAATATCCCAACTAGCTCAGAAATCCGACTAGGGAATAATAGAGAAATTAGACTGTCAATCCACTCGTAATGGGGAATTGCACGCGGGGGAGGGTGACTGATTCCTGTGTTTTTGGACTTTCGACCGGAGACCTGATGTGAACGTATGTTCATTACGGATCCTTAGTAATCTCACATTAGTGTATATCGTAATAATTAGTCCTAAACGGCGGCGCAGTGTCACGGCTGAAGCTATACCCCACATTTTGGATATTGTATGAACTTTATCCACCTCGTAATATGCAATTCACCAGCCCTACCACCCTAATCGAAAAGCCGTGGAGATTTTTTTTTTTCTGGTAGTATATTACAGATTTTTTTTGTTTATTTTAGCGCTAGATTAATTTCCTGCAGACTTATGGACAAGAATTTTGTTTCCTCGCAACATATTTGGAGACGATCACTTAGTCCTACTGACTTCCTACGGTGGGGATCTCCTTTTAACTATTGATTTTATTTCATCCCTGGATGTATGTGAGACGACATAACACCCGTTTTGAGCTGACTGGAGAGATATTGAGGGATTGCTCTAAACTAATCGTACCCCTTTTCAATTCATGAAAAATGATCGACTAGTTCCAATCTGCAACAGTTTCATTATCAAGAAAGTTGTATTACAGTAAAAATTTAGATATCAAAAATGTTTGATAGTTTCGGAATTTCCGATGATCTAAATTAAATGTAAGTCGTATGGCAAGAAAATTAATAGCCAATGACAAATGGGGGGGGGGGGCTGATTTCCAAAACACAAACACATGAAGTCATAGAAAGTAGTAACCAATGTTACCGCTTTCGACTATGTGGTTTGTCAGCTCGCCTAAGTGATTAATTATTGACAACATAAAACTTATATTTCTAAATTATGACCCAAAATACCGTTTCAGTTAATATTCAGAAATGACATTACTTCCAGAGTATAGTGCATTCGAGACTTCCTTTCACATATTGAGAGTGCATGAATGTCAATTAAGACCTGAGAAAATTACACAGATTGAAGAAACATTGAGTAGGTTACTGGAGCTTAGGTACCCCTACCCACTTTTCGGATCGCGAGAATGATCAGCTACCTCTGGTATGGAAGGGTCGTTCATACCCGACTCATACCTCATAGCCACTAGCATAAGGATGATGCTCAGCAATACGGGTTGGGTATTTGGAACTTCGTGACAACTTGCCCGCATCACTCAAAAATGGTGGTCGCTTCTCTCTTGCAGGACACTAGCATGTGTTTATGTATACCAACCATTTTGCTGTGATAATGCTGTTATACGAATCAGGTCTTTAGATTATGGAAGCGCAAATTCTATGATGGACGACGGCTGAATATTGAATGACAGACTAAACACTGGTATTGAAAGCTTCTCTACCTCTTTCTTGTATTGAAACTGGAGTGTTCTCGTAACGCAGAACTCCCCTTCCTCTGTTTCCATGGTCTCTACATCGAAAGGGCCATATTGCTCCGTGGTTTGGGGCCAGTATAGTCCAACATTCTGAGGAATATTAAGCGCATATTTATAGGTCAGTCATCGCACTCATCTTTCATGTAGTTTCCTTGTTGATCTACGTACGTTTTAAAGATAGCTTATTATCTCAGATCCCACAGTTTGCATGCTCTTCAATCGTGATAATTACTAAGTTATGAAAGTACGCCATGAAAACATTAGATTGGAGGGATATGACATTTCATCAACAGAACAGAAACATTCCCTGTCCAAAGCATCGCAACATCATCATAACAGATTTTCGATGCCAGAAAGTAATATAAAATCGTCAGGCATATTGAAAAATTGTGGACGATTACGATACTTCCAGTTAGTTTAAGCTCGAAACTTTTTAATGAAACATGTAGGTCTCTTGCATAACTCCTTTATTCTTTCTCGAAACATGTTGCAAAAGAGGGGGAAAATGCGTATCAAATATAGCAGCGATTCATCACTGCCGGACTGTATGAAAAGGTCTGGAGATATAATGCGTGTCATTTACGTAATACAGTATCACAATACTAAGACTTTGTACTGCCACTTTAACCTACCGATTCAGGTTGTTTGGCTAGGTTTAGCATGATGATGGATCTCACATCGTGATCATGGATCAGCCGCCAAAAGTCGATGACTGTACCAGGAAGAGGCATCTGTGTGATGATGAAGGATCGTTTCCGCTTGTATGCCTGAATATAAGAACAAATCATTGGATCGCAGAAATTCTCAGACATAAACTTAACCACTTTCCAGTCTACCTCCCATCAGCTACTCGGCGTTCACGATTATGCAATCCCTAAATATCGCAAGTTGGACAGTAGAATAAATAATCTTCATTAAATATTCTGCAGTATGGCGACCATTCTGTCTCATGAAATCTGAGAATAATATAGTGTGATGTCACACCGGATAATCCGATGGGATTACCTATAATGTACTGATGCCGAAATTTTATACAATTCACAACGATGAGCGTCTTAAAAGAAGGGCTAAAGGCGTCTCGCTACGTTTAACCATGTCTGGCATCGGCGATTTGGGGTGTGTCACAGCCTGGAGGAAGGGCTGATTCCGCTTCCCGTCTCCCTAGTGTTTTCTTTATCCCCGATACAAGAGAGCTAAAGCTCACCACATTATACCCTTGATTCACTCTCTACCAGGAAATCTAAAACAATCCAAGATGATCGTACATTTTCCCATAAGGCATTTTTCGATAGATTATTTAGTTTCAGTTATCTAAATTTTTATTAATGCAACTTCATTCGCGAAAATGTTATGATAAATTGATAACTGATCATTGATAGGAAATAAAATAATATTTACCCAATTGTAGCCGCAGAAAAGCAAAGAAGATGAAGAAATAAGAATTAATTATTGGTTCTCTGTTGGAGGTTTATGCAAATGAGCTCAAAATTACCCCAATAGTGTAAGCTCTTCAGTCACGAATTTTCAACTCTCCATTGTTCCCCTGGTGCAGAGAAAGCTAAGTAGGCCAGCTGAACGAGAATATTTAGCGTTATATTATCCTTTTGCTAGCGTGAAATGATATTTTCGTTTGAAATAATCTTTTCGATCTTGAGAGCTTATGATCGCACGTGTTTTCGTTTCGTTGGCCTTAGCGTGCCATTATCTAAGAGTTGTTGAAATTCAGCCTATAACGCATATTTTCTTCTTGTCAGCTGGTGCTCTTCCACTTGCAGAAAAGGTTTCGCGTATAATATCGTTTGACCACATGTGGGGCCTACATTTTTCTTATAAAAGCCCATACTTTCGTTTCTTAGGAATCTTTTCGTTTATGAAAGCACCTGAGCGCCTGTATAATCGTTTTATAAACCGTCTTGTTTTCGCTAGGTTTGCTTTATTTAACGCTATAATAAACGATAATAACCGGCCGCCGAACTCTCTTACCGCTGTATATTAAAACAAATAATAATAATAAAGCCTATCTGGGTAAAAGTACCTCTATATATTTACTCTCTGATTTCCACAGCAAATATTGCTCAAATAAAATGATAATAAAAACTTAATATCGGCAGTAAATGCAAGATCAGCTTAACGATATCGTTTTATATTTTCCGAAGGACCCTCACCCAAATAAAAATGTATGGTATGTTGTCCACTAGCGTTTGGCTATTGTAAATGTTTGGATGGAATTTGGATATTCCAAAGATTTCCAGATTAAGCATGATACTCACCGGGAGGAAGACGGCGTTGATATAATCGTTCCCACCAGGGATAGGGGTAGACAGGAAAGGCCTTACATGGTCAGCTTTGTAACACGAGAGAAACACCATTAAAGATTATAAAACCTAGACTTGATTTGAAGATTTATTCACCAGATATGAATATATATACATGTGAACACAGATATTTGACATATTTTTATTGAGGCGGGATTAAATCCCCCGAAGGGCTTGTTTTATCCCATAATAATAACACAGGAAGGAAGCAATCAAACACTGTAAAAACGGCCAATTTCAGGGAGTAAATGTTCAACCTGTTATCAGTTCAACGTTGAACCAATTTTTAATGACAGTAAACGTTTACCCGGAATCTGGTTGAACGTTTTCAGTTCGAATTCAAGCATATATTGATACTTGCATGGAGGTAAACGTTGAACCTGTTATTGGTTCTTCTTTCAACCTATAACTGGTTCTACGTATAACCACATGATACTAGCTTGGGCGTAAACGTTGAACCTATTATTGGTTCTACGTTCAACCTATAACTGGTTATACGTTCAACCACATGAAACTCCGTGCATGGTAAAACGACACCAACATGACCGAAACAATGGGATATGAATGTCTGAGAACAGGGAGTAATTTTCTTATTAATATTAAGTTAAATTCTGCAGACTTTTCCAAATAAACCATGTGGTTATGCTTAAAATTGAATGTCCAAGTCGTTAATAACGCGTGTCGATTTGGGAAACTTCGCTGTTATGCACTTATTTTGATGGCATATTACTATTTTCGCTCATAAAATAGCCTATCAACAGTCAGAAACAATCATAGAAGTTATCAAAAATGAAAGACGTATTACTGTTGTGTGGGTCAAAATTATTCTCGACCGAGTATACGTTCAACTGTTTTTCGGTTCAACGTATTTCCCGCCCTCGTTATTGTTTTTCCCGCGGTGGTCGTCCAAAGAACCACTTTTTGGTTCAACGTTCAACTGGACTATGGTTCAACTGGTCATCGGTTATCGTCCTTCGTTTTATGAAGCGCCACCTACTGGATTGCAGTGTGAGGAGGAGAGAGAACGTGTGGTGTTGTTGGCAGCTTAACAATGAACATTACTCGTCCCGTTACATCTGTTTTCTGGTAAGTAATATGGACAAACAATTGTTTGAACTGAATACGTTACGCACAGATATCTCGTCCCCGTTGCTTTCGCTTTATGTTTTGAAATCGAAGCTGTGTCGAAAACTGGGCTATGCTTCATTGTTCATTCTCCGTTCATTTATTCATTGCGTGAAAGAATTTTGCTGTCTGTTGTCTGTTTTAATATGTCATTGATATAATTTACTGTTACCACTTGGCGGTATTTTGCAATTTCCAATCACTTATTACATTTAGCATGTCGTTTTTCCATACCAGTTGTGGATGAGTGCAATCTAAGGCCCTTACAGGCTATATAATTTCCTATGTATTTCCAAAAAAGAATTAATTAAACTGTCACTATATCTGCATAGGTCAACAGCTATATACATATGGATACCAGTAATTATCAGCCGCGTTGTCCACAAAAATACTTGCAATACGCTTTGTGGCTTGTTGAACTCTAAGGTCCTTGCAAACTAATATGCATTAATCTCCTATTCCAAAAAAAATTCCTATGCATGTTATAATCCTATAATAATTCAAAACATCTATTAACATTCAGTCACCCCTCAATTTTGCCTGAAATTCTAATCAGTCCAATGAATTTATAATAGTTACATAATGTCGTAAGACTGTATCAAATGTTGGCAACATTTTGTGTCCAATGGGGTTAGATCATGTCAACATTGTGTAACTGTTTATCCAGTGATCAAGTCAGAAGTGTGAGAAGTCCAGCTGCCCTAGTGCCTGATCGACGAAGAAGTCATTTTGATGTTTATGAAATACACCATGATGGATGACAAGTAGTACCGGTAAGTGAATACATTACAAGGACACAATCAAAGGAAATTTGAGAAGTCATTGATAAGACTTGATAAATGATACATCATAACTGTACCATGTATTACCACATAACCCCCCACCCCCAGCATGCCCACTACATAACCCCTCCCCCCCACCATGCCCACTACACACACATCCAGTTAGGGGGGAGGGGGGTGGTCAAGAGGCAAATGGATGAGATTTACAAACATGCAACATAGGGTGGTAGCTACCAAATTAGTATACTATAATATCCATGTTAGTAATTATGATTTTTTTTTCCAATCCAGATAAGGGGGCATGGTGGTAAAGTGTGTGTGTGGGGGAGGAGGGGGGGGGGGGTGGTGAAAATATATACTATTTTTATGTGGCAAGACCATGTGGGATTGATTTCATGAGATATTCCCGAGGCAGGGTGGTGGCATGAGAAATTGCCAGGGGTTGCGAGGGGCCGAGTGAGTGAGTGCTTGTCATGAAAATCGGGATATTTCCCCCAACCTTTATGAATAAATTAGTTATATTAGATCTTACTCCATTTAATATTTTCTCCTACAGAAAGTGTAACAGGGAGAAGGTCAGAAAGAAGCCATTTGTTTGAGTCTGACTGTTGGAGGAAGATGAAGGAGGCGACAGTGTATATGGCTCCCACAGAGTGAACATCATCATCTTGTGATGGATTTTATCACGATTGAAGATGTAAGGAATAATCTGTCATTTTCAATGCTAATAATCAGATATATGATGCTCACAAGTGATTTTCGCTGATTATCCTAATTACTTTGGTGTAGTCTGTCTGTCTGTGTATTCTACTACCCAAATAAATACACTAAAAGAATAACAGAACAAAGTCTGAATCTAATTGGTTGTTCTATTTCATGAAAAATTAGAACACGGTTATATAAGGAAGTCAAAACTTGGTAATATTTTGAGACAACTACTGTCAACAAGGTGACAAGTAAAAAAAATAGTCCCTTGTCACCTGGGATAAGTAAAGTTTTACAAACATTTCAACCCCTGTAGAATGGTACTTACAAATGTAAGCTTATATTGACAGGATAGTGAAGACAAATTATATTGCACAATTCTTTATTTGTTTAATAGGACCAACTGCTTGCAAGAAAGATCAGAGACACGTCACAGTGCGGATCATTACATTACAGGGTTTCGGATGATACATTACAGGGTTTCGGGTGATGGTGGAAGTGTGTGCATTATTTCATAACTTGGACTATGTGAAATAATTGGTCTCTGACATGCCTGCATCACAAGATAATGGCTACCGGTATCATTGGATGTGACAGAAAAGATGAAATGGTAATGTGATACAACAAATATTCAGGCTAAAGCTGTGGTACCATATTACATATACAATGTAGAAGAGGAACAAAATGGAACTGTGTTGAATCTTCACCATTCCTGAACACCCTTACAAAAAAAATCAACCACAATGGCCGGCATACTACTGGTGATAGAAAAGTGACACCATCGTATGCAAACAAAGTCTCATTACTGTGATAGAATGATGAACAATGTGGATATACCTGTAGCCCTCTCATCTGTTGAAGCAGATGGCCCAACATAACACTCTGCAGGTACATGTAGATGAGAAGACAAGGGTGTTGTTTACTATGAATTAACTGTGATGTTGAATACAAGAAAACAATGCAACACTCGATATATCACAAATCATCGATACATGACGAATAATTGACTTCAGATACAAAAGTCAATGTCTGACCACCATTACATGTACTCTGTACAGGAAGGTGGATATAAATTTTATTTACCATATTATGACTCTGTATGTCCCAGATCATTAATACATTGTGTAATATAATTTGACTCGGGTACATAAGTCACTGTGTGAATTCTGACCACTTATACTCTTTGTAGGAAGGTCTTACACACTTCAACTGTGTATTTAGGTCCCATAACTAAACTTTGATAAAATGCAATTAGCTAGCTCACTCAAACTAAACTGTGATAATGTGCAATTAACTGGCTCTCTCAAATACCCCTGATCAGTGATAGGTTGGACACACATAAACTATGTAAGTATGTCCCATTACTAAACTGTGATAAAATACAATTAAATAATTCTCTCAATCATCCCAGATCAGTGATGTTAAATACATGTACTCGGAATACATAGGTCGCTGTGTGAAGTCCGATCACCTATACTCTGTGTAGGAAGGTTGGACACACATAAACTATGTATATAGGCCCCAACTAATATGTGATAAAATGCAATTAGCTAGCTCACTCAAATCATTGATATTACATGTACCCAGAATACATAGGTCGCTGTGTGAAGTCCGATTACCTATACTATGTGTAGGAAGGTTGGACACACATAAACTATGTATGTAGGTCCCATAACTAATCTGTGATAAAATGCAATTAACTAGCTCACTCAAATCAGTGATATAACATGTACTCGGAATACATAGGTCGCTGTGTGAAGTCCGATCACCTATACTATGTGTAGGAAGGTTGGACACACATAAACTATGTATGTAGGTCCCATAACTAATCTGTGATAAAATGCAATTAACTAGCTCACTCAAATCTGTGATATTACATGTATTCAGAATACATAGGTCGCTGTTTGAAGTCCGATCACCTATACTATGTGTAGGAAGGTTGGACACACATAAACTATGTATGTAGGTCCCATAACTAATCTGTGATAAAATGCAATTAACCAGCTCACTCAAATCAGTGATATAACATGTACTCAGAATACATAGGTCGCTGTGTGAAGTCTGATCACCTATACTATGTGTAGGAAGGTTGGACACACATAAACTATGTATGTAGGTCCCAAAACTAAACTGTGATAAAATGCAATTAACTTGCTCACTCAAATATTTCAGATCAGTGATATTAACAGACAATTATGCCATATGTATACAGTAATATTTCATCATACAGCAGTAAGCTAAAAAAAGTTAATAATAATCATGATAATCATTTTGCATCTTGAAGTTTTCATTCCTTAGATGAGGAGTGTTATGAGTCTAACATCAGTTGAAAAGGAGGCATCAAACTTATTGTAGGTGGTACCATCTTGGATGTTGCTAAACCTCCCCAGACTCCCTTCCCCATTATTGTAACCCCTGTTACTTGTGGTTTCTGTGATTCATGAATTGGTAGAATTCAATGTTTACATATTAGCTTTTCATATCTTTAGTTGTTCATTTGATTGCAAACAGTCTAGTGTTTATTTAGAGCATTCATAAAGTTAGACCGCGGTTCACAGTTCCTTATTCGTCATCCAGCGACTCATAGCCGCACCCCAAGCAGCGCCCCCTGGCATCAGATTTGGGATACAAATATGCAAAGATATCGATACCACATGAACTCTTGTATATAGATGAAGCTAGGTATTCGTATTGTTAGAAATCAGATCTGTTATTAGATTATATCCGAATATGATTTAAATTAATTAATTTTACATCTGTTGATGTATGTTCTGAAATATCCTTCACTTTCTTACAGGTTGATATACTTTTCACTGATGACTGCAAGAAATAACACTGGGATGTAACTTGGTTGCTCATATGGTTCCGATGTATTTGCAAGAATTTAGAATTTAACTAAATCTGCAAATACATGTACAATTTGCACCACAACAATCCAGTGCAGATTTCATTTAAATCTGCATCTGGATGAACGTTAAACCTTGATGTGGTTGTACGTTTAACCTTGATGTGGTTGTACGTTGAATTTATTTCTGAGAAAACATTGAACCTGAATCTGGTTATAGGTTGAACCAGTAATTGGTTATAGGTAACACCAAATTTTGGTTAAGGGTTTTCCATGGTTAAACGTTGAACCAGAAACGGGTTCAACGTTTACCTTTCAGTTCAACGTTACACCTTTTCGTGGTTGAACGTTTAACCTCATTTCAGTTCAACGTTAAACCTTGATGTGGTTGTACGTTTAACCTTGATGTGGTTGTACGTTGAACCTATTTCTGAGAAAACATTGAACCTGAATCTGGTTATACGTTGAACCAGTAATTGGTTATAGGTAACACCAAATTTTGGTTCAGGGTTTTCCATGGTTAAACGTTGAACCAGAAACTGGTTCAACCTTTACCTTTCAGTTCAATGTTACACCTTTTCGTGGTTGTACGTTTAACCTCATTTCAGTTCAACGTTGAAATTTGCTTGGTGCTACGCTGAACCAGTTTATGGTTGCAACCGAGTTACATCCACTTTATGGTTGAACGTTTACTCAGCGTTTTTACAGTGAAGATTGCCCCCCCCCCCCCCTCCCCGTTCCACTTTAATCCTACACTGCCCCGCCATTGTTCTGCATTTCTTTATTGGTTGGTGGAGGCCTAATTTGGATAATTATAAAAATTCTGTCTCAGTCGCTTTTTGCCATGCCTCACATAATACATATTCCAAGTATTAAGCAACAAGTGATACTACGATGCTTCGATGCAAGATGGTCGCCAGGGCTTTCGCCAAATCCGAAAATGGGACCTGGTTATGAGACCTACATTTATTGGGAGTATATTGTGGTGAAATTATGAAGCGATCAGTGAACTTTGAATTTTGCATCCAATTCACGGATTTTGGACGGACAGACAGACGGACGGGCGGACAAAGCGATCGCTATATGCCCCCTCTAGTTAGAGGGGGGCATAATAATGTTAAGTAGTATAACGAGGGTAGAATGTGAGAGGATTATCGATGAATAAAGACAACAGATTATACAGTGACATACACAAACAGTATTCTGGAACTAGCGTGATACTCAATTAGAAATATAGTTACTTAAATTTTGCCATGGTTAATCAAGGCTATAAAGACTTCTTAGCACGAATATATAAAGACCAGTGTAAACTGTGTCATGGTAGTACAGTGTGGAACTGAGGTGAACTTACTGACCTGTTCTGTGGTAAATATGTGTACGAATTTTCTAGTAATCATGACCGATTTAGTGTTAGTCATCCATCTGGAATATTCTCGTATTTCTGACCGATTTATCCTGAGTGATTTGTGTGTCACCCGTTTTGTGTTTTCTCGAAGATTCGATTTTACATATGACTGCTTTATGAAAACCCCGTGTGATACGGTTAGATATACCACAGCGCCATCTATACATTCACCAAAAGACCCAGTATGATAGTATAGGATATACTGCAGCGCCCTCTGCCCTCATATAGACGGTCATGCAATAGTTGTTTACTTTGGAAGTTTCTGAAATATGAAAACATCTGTTTATCTGGGTTGATTAATGTGGAAATTTCTAGTTCTTGTAATTGTATCTGGGTTAAATATTACGTCATGTTGTACCGATGACACTGTGTTGACCTGATGGAATGATCTAGAAATCCCGCTATAGTATAGATTAGCGTGTCAATAAGTTGTGGGCAGGAATTGAACACTGGCTTTCATATTCGTTTGATATACTGGGAGATACTTGAACAACATTATCGGGTGCATTTACTGGACATTTGACATTATCGGAGATCATTGGCTGAGATAACTAACTGTTGGATTGTGTGTTTTCCTGTTGGCTGTGTTTCACCGCTCTATTACCTACGTGATCGGACTAACGAAATCTGGACACTGGCTGAGCGTTATTGACTGAGGAAATACGGGATTTCTGCACGTAAC